>JARHVA010006881.1:487500-537500 GCA_037957365.1 Torreya grandis
GTGGACACGCGGAGAATGTAAAATGTCTTTTCATTGCTTTCCGTACGTTAGACAACGTCATGTTCTTCGCTCTGCCAAAATTCATTGCTCTAAATAAAGAAACATATGCCCCGCAAACACATTTAGATTATATTTTGTCGTGATGAAATATTCTGGTGCGCCATTCCCAGGTTTATTCAATTCACATAATCCTGCTTTCAACATTCAATGAATGTATACATATTTACAATTTAGACACAAAAACTCCTATACCTGCATCAAATCATGGAGTTGAGAAGAGACGGCTAACAACGCCACACATTGTGAATGCCCGGCCCAATTCATTATAAAATTAAAAATACCAGTCATATATATTATCACCTAAAAAATGCTTCTGTATTTACTTATCACTTACAAAAAAATTCTGTATTTAGTAAACAAACGCAGATACCAGTTTATACTTTTTTAATCCCTCACTCAAATTCAAATTCAAATGTTAGATAATGAGAATTTAACTTAAATCAATAGAAATTCTATCTCAAATATATCTCGTTCCATGTAAGTGATCGGTGGTAGATAATATATGTGAACGTTTCTTTTCATTTATAATTTTATTGTTAACAATATTTTAGTAAAAGAACATAAGAAGGTAGTGATATTTTTAAAAGTAGGGTCAATATTTTAAAGTTGTAATTATGAATTCTTAAGTAATCTTTTTTAAATTATTAATTTCAATTATTATTTGGATTAAATTTGAGATTTACTAATTCAAGAGAGTGGTTTGGTGATTTAATATGATGTCTTATTAGTTTAAAGAATTGGGTCTTGGTAACCCTCAAGCCAACTGCGTAGAGAACCATAGCATTGTTTAAAGAATTGGGTCTTGGCCCATCGAATGTTGGAGACAGAGGCCAAACAAAAAATATGCAAACATTCCATAGCATTCTTCAAAACTTCTTCTTCCTCTTGAAGTGTAAGGAAGGAATTGTCAGTGAAATGCCCATTTATGAGTCGAGTGAGGAGTGCCATAGCGAGACAAATTCATTTGGAAAGCCCTTGGAAAGCATAATCTCCCAATAGGTAGCCAAAACCCTAAAAAACAAGAATATATAAAGAGGGGGAAAGAAGGAAATCATGTCTAATCAATTGAAATATACCAAAACATTCATATCAAGGTGACCATTAATGGTGAGACAAGCAGATGCATCTTAGAAGAGGTTTGAAAAATGTGAGTCAACACAGTGCCAAACTCTAGAGCTTGTAAGATGGATAAAATAAAGTGTCATTCAATCCTATCATAAGCTTTTCCAAAATGTGTTTTGATGAATAAAGAATTTTTCTTAGAGACATGAACCCATTCCATTCCTTCGCACACTGCTATAATATTGTCCAAAATATATCATCCTTAGATGAAACCAATTTTATCAAGCCTAACAATAAGAGGGATGAGATCCCTGATTTTAAGTGCCAATGTTTTTGTAATTATCATACATATTAGTGATAAATTTAGGGTCCCCAATTTTAGGAATGAACTTGATTTTACCTTGATTGATGATTTTTTACTTAAGAACCCTTGCTCAGATCTTCCAAGTAAACTCTGCGTAGATTAGGTTCACAATCCAAAAGGATTTGATGATCACAAGAGAAGCCATTAATGCTTGGGTATTTATCTTGAGCCAAACCAATGACGGCTTAGTGGAGGTCCTCAATAGAATGGTGCTTATCAAGTGCCACTTTTTGGCTATGTGAGACCTTGGAGGGAACAACATCAAGGCATTTCTTCATGGCCATTTTTTGGGCATTAGAAGAGGAGTGAGCTTGATTTATTTTCTATCTTTCTTGACAAAATATCGTAGATGTTTGGAAGACAAGTAATGTGTTCACCAACTTCCTTAATAGCTTTGATTTTCATTGTTGAGTGATGGACTCTCAATTTATCAAAAAATATTTAGAGTCTTGATCCCCAATTTTAAGCCAAGGTTGCAAGCTCTAATCTAAGTGTTGTGGACTTGATAAATATCTCCCAGATGGATTTAATGTTTTAATTCTACCACTCTATTTTTCAACAACCCATCCAATGGAACCTATTCTAACTCTCGGAAAAGGCAGTTGAGTTGCCTCACAGACGCCGAGTTAGCTCTCTTCCAAATTAGAGCCAACTATTTTCTAAATAAATTGGAGAAAATGATGATATGTGAGATGGTTTCCTCCCACCAATAAATACACCTAGTATCTCCACAGGGGCGAGGAACCCGACTCCACACAATATAAAACTGTTAATTTAAAATTATTTTTTTTAGATCTTGACCAGAGGAACAAATCATTCAATAGAGAATTTGATGGTTTGGTGGTCAAAGAGGAGGGCATCCTAAATTACATTAACATGTCTATCATGATTTTGGGCAAAGGAAAAAATATCTTGGTGTAAATTCCTATCAAGTATTTTAAGGACTCATTTTTTACCTCGACATAAATTTGACCAAGTGAACTAGGGTGTGGGAGAAGATGACCTACGATGATGGTTTGGTTCATATAAACCCATCTTGTTGTGCACGTAGAACAAAGTTTCCCTCTCACTAGCACACCATTTCATAGGTATGATTCTTTCTTTCTCCTAAATTGATTCGATCATGTTGAAATATCCACATAGGATCTAGTGGGCCGTAGGAAGGTGATCTATAAGCTATCGGTAGAGAGCAACCCATTTGAGGACATTATTAGAAGCATAAAGGTTATCAAGATCAAGTATTTACTCATCAAAGTTATAAACCATCCAAAGGGCCTGCTTAAATGCATCCACACCCCCACTCTATCACAAATTGAGATAATTATTGTGATGACACCACCATGTCTTACATCCTATGCAAATATATGACAAATAGCGCTTGTCCAAATGATATTAGTTACCATCTAAAAATTGAAATCATTAATATTAAACTCCTACAAATAAAGAATGAGCATATTTAAAAATTTCTGACAACTATCCTCAATTGAATATTTACAAATAGAATCAATTAAAGCATGAACATTCCAAAAGAAAACATTCATTAAAAACTATTAAGGTTCATGGTTTCAACCTCTTAACCTTCTAACACTTCAAAGTGATTACTCAAAAATTGTTGTTGTTAGCTCTTGATTAGAAAGTCCACAAGCATAAAATCTTACCAAATATTTTGAGTTAAAATCTTAGACACAAAATTAATATACTCTTTCCACGTGTGAGAACTCCCCCTCTTCCCCATCCAAATATATATATAAAAGAATTGCAAAACTAAAAAATTACTTTAAGAACCTTGGCAATAGTAGATCATGTGAATTGACAACAGGACGAAAGGCGTACCAGAGTACTTTTATCGTTCCCCTTTCTCTTTATTCAAAACAGTGAGAACATAGAAGGAGGTTAAAGTTTGAGTTAGATTTAAATGAATACATTTGCCATCCTCCGCGTCTCGAGAATATTTAACCATCGCATAGCATTCCAACGGCAGTAATGGATGCCACATGGTGTTTAGACATTCAGAATTATCTCAATATAAAACCCGGTATAAACCTATCCTGATGCTGAAAACCTGTTCAGTATTTTAGTCTTTTAATTTGAGAAAGGCAAAAATAAGTGTCACCAGTGTTCTCTGCGTTTCTCCAGGTTGTAGATTGATTCTTTTTTATGGACAAAAGTTCACTCCAATCGTTGATAAAGATCTTCTTTGCAAAAGTAGACCCACGTAAGGCATTTCAAGATTTCTTTACTTTCCGCATCAAGACAAGAAGAGTAGACATGAAGCTCAATACGATAATTTGGCCGGTCTAAAGCATTGTAAAGGCAAAATATAATACGGTGCAGCAATGGAATTGTATACAGTTAGTTTGTTTATATATATATATATATATGAATCGAGGGTTTACTCTAGCAATCTAAAGTTGTTGAGTTGTAATTTAGGCTGAGCCCTCATTATAACTTCTTTGTGGTGTGAAGTTTTGGGCAGTGTGAAGTAGAGCTGTACGGCGCACCATGGGTAAGTTGGGAATTGAACTTATACCAAGAGTTGTTTCTAAAAACTGTCAAGATCCACTGAACTAACTCCTAAACTTATTTATACTATTTATTATAAACATTAACATGTTCAATCCAAAAAACTAACTATATAGTTGAATGATATCTCCTCCTTGAATGAGAGGTGCTCTCAAATTCTAAGGCCCAAGAAATTAAATTTAAAAATATATTACAAATGAAATTATTAGTTTTGTTTCTTTGCATCTGATGATTGATTGGAAATAGTTTTTGAGGGCATGTCCATACTTCCATTTTCATGGGTCAGGTTCCATTAACTTTATTGTTTATTCATTTAAATAGTTCCGTTTATTTTTGGAAATTTTTTATTTTATTTTTATTTGTTTTAAATATTTAAAAAAATTGTAACATTTATGATTAAATGGGATCAAAACCACACTTTAAAATAAAATGTTTCTATTATTATTTTTAATTAATTAATTATAAAAATAACCAATCCATTAAAATTTAGAAAATTAAAATTTTAACGAAAACTCTCAAAACATTCAAATTCCACCATCAAAATTATTCACAATTACAAAAACTTAAACATATAAAAAATTCAACACATTCTTATTTAAAACGAAGAGAGAAGAGTATAGCAGATTGAAAAGAAATGTCAAAACATTTAAATCAATAGGCCTATCCCTCCTTTAGACATGTCACCGGAAATTTGAGAGTATGCATATAAATAGCTGCCAAAACCGGAGTAAGAACTTTTCAGCACACATGAAGTTGGTAATCTTTAATTTGGCCATTACTAGTTTAAGCATAAGTTTCTTATGTATAGTGACATCATTACAAACTACTTTAACTTTACAGTTTGGCTACAGACTAACTCCACTGTGCTTAGGTATTTATAATTACGTCGCCTCTTTCCATATCCTCACTTTTATATATAAGTGATCAAGAAGCCTTTGGCTTTATAGTCTTTATTTTTCATTATGATTACGTCGCCTCTTCCCATTTCCTCTATTTTATATTTAAGGGATCAATAGCCTTTAACATGATGTATTCCTTTCTATTTATGTCATTCAAATTTAAGGTATTAAATGTTCATGTTTTTCATTTGTTATATAAATTAATTATATATAAGATTATTATTATCATTAATATTATTGTCATTATTAATGTTTGTTTGTAGATATTTATTATTAGAGTTTTTTTTTAAAATATAAACAAAATTAAATTTCATTTAAAAACTCTTATTATTTATACATACACCAAATTCATTATAATATGAAAAAATATAACAAAAACATAATAACTAATAATTATTACTCACAACTATAATCATGTATCTCTTTATCCATAATTTAATATGAAATAATCAAATAATATAGAAATCAAAGCATAATCACAATCATTATACTAAAATAATTCAATTGATAAGTCCAACTTTGATTAATACTTAATCAAGGATCTAAGTCAAGATGAGACTAAGCAGGGCATTACGCTACTCTTCATGCTCACTCTAGAATCATTTTGAAGGAATCTTATGATAGTGATTCAATTTATATTTTTATAAAATATTAAATAATATATTAAGATTTCATACAATTTTATGGATACTTTTATTTTTCTATGTTTTTATTATGATGTGTAATGTTTTTTCTCATTTTCTTAATACTACCCATAATTTATCATTATTTTACATGTTTGATGTGTGATTCTCAATTATTTTCTATACTTTGTGTGACATTTGTATGTGATTATTTAGTCTATATTATATGATTGCTTTATTTTCTCTGCTACTTTGTGTATGACTATTTTTCCTCTAGACATGTAGTATGAAAATTTGAGCAATTAGATTGGATTACACAAATGATATAAAAAAATGTCGAAATCTACAATCTACTATTAAAATCAAGAACCATTCATCAAAATTCCACAAAATCAACATCTAAAGTAGCATTCTAACCTAAATCTAAGTGTTCTCAATCAAGATTTAAATAATAAAAAGACTAAATGATTATGGATAGAGATTGCTCACCAAAGACTCAAATTTTTAACATGATGTTGGCTTGAAGACTTGATCAAAAGACTATGTTGATGGAAGATTTTAACATATATTGGACATGTATTCTCTAGTTAGCTTCCAGATAGTTTGGTAATAAAAGGATGATTAATTAAATAAGTTATGAAAGGAATATCAATGGCCAATATTCAAAGTTGAGATGAAGAGGATCAATGGTGGAGGTTTATTCAAGGAATAGAGGATTTTAAAGAGGAAGGGCTAAGGTAGAGAGGATTTTAGATTTGAAAAATTCTAGAATCCATTTATTAGCTAAGCAAGATTAATAGGAGATTAGGATAGGTGATTAGATATATGATTAGAGACTAGGGATGTAGAAGAGCTTAAGAGTAGACTAGAGCAGGGGGGATTGTAATTTAAAATTTTATTATAATAGATAAGTAGGATTAGTTTGTGGATAAGACATGATTAGAAAAACTAATAGATTTGTGGGGATACTATAAGTTTAATGGATGAAGAATAATGAAAGAAGATGTTAGATAAATGACTAGAAGGAGTGATATTAGGATGAGTTTATAAGCGATAAATGAGATAAGAGGAATTAGTGTCAATTAATGGTAATATTAGTGATGATAAATGAAGTAAGCAAATTTAAATGGATACGCATGCTTTCATTTATTTATTTATTTTGATTTTAATATACTAATCATATATTGAACAAGATTTTTTTCTTCTTGATGCTTTATGTTTCCATGTGATTGGTGCCATCATCTCTATCATATAAAAGTTATATTATTTTCCTTGATTTGTATCATTTAGATGTTTACTATTCTCCTTTCTACATTTTTCATGATATCTATCATACATCTCTTTGGGTTAAGGTTCCATTTGTGTGTTTTTTATATATATATATATATATATATATATATATATATATATATATATATATATATATATATATATATATAATTGAGAAATTTTACATTAGTTCTTCATTTATTACATGTTTCACATGAATAAAATACTAATAAAATTCTTATATTATTTTCGCACATGAATAAAATGTTAATAAAATTTGTATATTATTTTTATTGACTTTTATAATGTAGATTTTTATTATTATCCTTTCTAAATTTCCATGATTTCTATCATACATCTCTTTGGGGTAAGGCTCCATGCATGTATTTTACATTGATATAGATTTTTTTTTCTATAATGATTTTTTTTTGGGGAACTTTTACTTTAGTTTTTCATTTATTACATGTTGCATATGAATAAATTATTATATTTTTTCTATTTTAAAAGATTTAATTATACTATTTCTTATATAGATTAAAATCTAACCTTGTTTAAATAAATTTATGTTTGACATAACAAATTCTACAATAACATCTTTCTATGTTAGACATGGATATTTTTATTTCATATCTTAAACATGATGTAGGATATCTTTTCTTTTAAGTAATGTTCATAAAATTTTATCTCACATGTTAAAATGGGATACATATTATTCATTCATATATCTATTGGTTCTCAGGAATCAATATACTTCCACAAATTTTACAATAATATCTTTCTATGTTAGACATGGATATTTTTATTTCATATCTTAAACATGATGCAAGATATCTTTTCTTTTAAGTAATGTTCATAAAATTTTATCTCACATATTAAAATGGGATACATATTATTCATTCATATATCTATTGGTTCTCAGGAATCAATATACTTCCACATTTGTTTATTTTATCATTTTAATGTAATGGCATGTTGATGTTTTGATATTTACACATCACAAGATACTTTTTCCCATGGTAGGATATCTTCCAAACATTTTCTAACCATACATTTTAATCAAACATTATATTTACTTCGATTAAAGACATTTTTATCACTAAGATTTGTACTCATAATATATGTAAGATTTGTAATAAGTTCTAAGACTTATATTTCTACAAGCACACATTTGGATATGTGGGGAACTCATATAGGAAAAACTTAACATGTTTCGGCCAAAAGAGTTGGATTGTTTTTAATATTTAGATATTTTTAGGTGAAAAATATATAAATCCTAGGACAAAGTTTGTGTATTTCAAGATCCTCAAAACCATGCATATTGAAAATTAGGGTCTCTATCTTTCTCTTTTAATGTAACATAATTCATATATTTACTTTGAGGAATTTTACAAGTTTCAAAGATTAAGGTATCTTATCTGAACCTTATAGGTAAGTTTGTTTGTTTATTTTGATATGTATGTATGCATACACATTAATGTCTAGTATCATATAAACATTTGATTTGTATATGGATATAATTATTAATTGTATATTTACATTTTTTTAGGATAATTTTTGGATGTCGATTGTCATTCATATTAGAATTATATTGGTGTGGTTTTCATTTTTTTTTTTTTTTACTCTATTCTCTCTTTTTATTTCTCTCTCTTTTTTCTCTCTCCACTTTGCATTATCTTTTGCATTTGGACCAATTCAATAAAATCATATAACATACGGTTCATGTGTGGCACATTATTAAACTTGTTTTGGGTCTCTCATGCCTATTTTAATATATTTTTAGGTGTTCTTGTCTATTGTGTGGTGGCTTGTGCATCAGTTTTAATGAATTTGAATACTATCAAGATAAATGAATTACCAATAGATAAATATTATGAAATAATAGCCTGTATTGATTCATATTAAATAATTTAGATAATTCAAAACTATGCATAAATAAGTCTCGATTCAAAATTAGAGTTGACATGCAAAATTCAAAAATCTAAAAATAAATAAAACTTGACCTGCTATTTTTAACATCTACTATTTTTAGTAAATTTCACATGTTAGCATGCATAACTCTAAATATTCCAAAAATAAACTAAACTCAAAAATTAACCTATCGAACAAATTTCAAATGAATTTCAAGTCCAGTTACAAAAATTGACAATTTCTAAATTTAGAAAAAACCTGAAAAAAAATTAAACTACAATTTTGGACCATTAAATGGTCACATATGGCCTCCAAAAATATATATATATATATATAAAGCCCCATAACTAGAAGGGTAGGTTATGGATGTAGTGAAATTTTTGATCAAGTCATTTTTGCATGAAGATGGGCTCAAATGGCACTACAAATCAACAATTATAGCCTCTGAAAGTTTAGCCTCTTTTTTTACATCATTCTCCTCTAGTTGAAAATAACTCATCTCTTATGAGTTGATATGATTTTACTATTTCAATTTGTTCTTATCAATAGTCTTCATCTCCCATTATTTAATCCAAGTGTTTTATTCCTATTGTAATCCTTTCTACTATATTAAATACTCGTCATAACTTTTTTATATTGTGTTTATTGTCTTCTTATCTATAATATACATTATATTTTTTTCTTCTTGTTTGGAACATGTTACTTCCAATATGTTGGTTGAATATTTTGTCGATCAGCGTATTGATAAACAAAATAGGTCTGATCAGCCAAAGTAGGAAGATTAGTCATCCAAATGTGTAGGTTCACCACATCAAAAGGGGACTAATCTCTCCTCTCATCAAGGGGAGGTTCTATATATATATATATATATATATATATATATATATATATATATATATATATATATATATATATATATATATACTCAAGGGTGGGATAAACCATCCATCTCTCTTTCTTCAGAGATGATGTGTGCAAATCAAAGGAAAAATCTCAAGGGAATGGACAGAAAGCACTCCTCTTCTTTCATAAGTACTATTCAGCAAACCACAAGAATACTCCTGGTAGTAATTGCAAAATGTAAACAAGGACATAGTAACCAACAAATTGAGATGTAGCACAAAGTCTTCACCTGAATTACCCAAGAGTGAGATACGAAGGACAATGGGGGCACAAAGTCATCCCAAGGTCCTTTACACAGAAACAAAAAGAAAACACACTAAAAGCAATTGTGGGGGCACAAAGTCTCTCCAAAGTTGACTTCAGGACACCTTCCTTACTATTTTCACTAATCCTGCTTGTTGAATTAAAGGAACATAAAATATATTAAGGAAAAGGATGTAAGAACAATTTTCCAAAAAATAAAGATATCACAGCACAAAGTCTGAAAAATCACTTGATTTCTTATTCCAATAAAAAAATATGATAAACAATCTGAGCTCAAAGTCTCAGTAATGCCTTTCAATTTGGGCAGAGTTTCATTTTTGATTGTCAGAGAGAGATCTATGTTTACAATAAAATGGAGTCCCTTATATAGCCTCTTCAAGAAGGACTCGGGAATAGTAACACATCATGTTTCATTGAAATTTGTTAAGAAGAAAGGCTAGAATTTAGGGGCATCTACCCATTTGCTTTTCTCAATGCAAAGAAACAAGTCACGCTATTGAAAGTTTGCATCTTTCAATGTCCACCTGGCGATCTGATCCTTCTTTGTCATTCCTCTTTTTCTGGTTAAGTGAATCAGGTCCTTGATTCAATTTGATGTTCTACTCCTTAGTCACTTCCTGCTGGTCTTGGCCTTAAAGCCTTTGAATGCATTCAGGTCCGTTTTGGATCGAGAAGAGCCCCCTGCAAGGGTATCTTCCCTTTAGGCAGTTTTCGGATGGCTCTCAAGCTTCTTTTGGTAGGTCGCTAAGTTATTTGGCTCTTCTTTAAGGCTTTTCAAAATTAATGGCTATTTTACAAACCTTGAAATTGACGTTTGCACACATGTCACTATGTTTTCAATGCCTAGTTCACTGTTCTTGAATTTGACGTCTTCAAGCATGTCACCCCTTGGTCCTTCTTCAGCTTTCCTATTTTGCATCCTCTCGAAGGGAAGGTGACCCTTCGGCTTTGGGAAGTGTCCTTTAATTTGGTAGCCAAGAGTCCCCCACAAGGGCACCTACCCTTCGAGGTCCTTCAGCGGCCTTTTCTTTGGAGTCCTTCAAAACTTTTCCCGCGGACAATTCCCATGGACAAGAAGTCCACAGACATTTCCCGCAGATAAAAAGTCTGTAGAAATTTTATTGGGCTTTGAGAAACTCCTTCGGGCTTTCCTCCCGTAGTCTTTCTAAATTCCTTCAAACTTTTTGTCTGAAGGAATTCCTTCAGACAAAATTTTTGAAGGAATTATGCCTTAGTCTTTTTCCTGAAGGAAATCCATTTGTCCTTTGACTGCCTTAAACAAAATTTTGAAAGAAATTATCTTTGCGACTTCTTTGAAAATGACCCTATCGAAGGGTGCTTTTGTCGACCAAGTGCCCTCTGCAAGGGCACTTGTCCTTTAGGAGGCTCTCTGGAACTTTTGCATTGAATCGCTCCTTTGAACCAATCGTTGAACCAAGCTTTGAACCAAGTGGATGAACTAAGCTTTGAACCAAAATCGATGAACCGTTTGATGAACCGACTGAATGAACCAACCGTTGAACCAATCTCAAAAATGACTAAGTGTTGGAAATTGATTATTTTGATTGAACCTGCCTACAGAAGCCTTTGAACCTGTAGAAATGAACCTGCCTGTAGAGTCTGTAGAAACCAAGTCTATAGTTTTCTCTAACCTTGAAAGAGTCCATAAAAATCAACTTGTGAAGCCCGTTGAACTTGGTTTGCAGAGTCCATAGATTTTCTTTTCCTGCAAAGTCCATAGATTCAAGCCTGCAGAATCCATAGATTTCTAAGAAGCTTGTAAAATGAGGAATTTGAATGCCCAGGACAAATTTCAAAAAGGGAAGAGATAATTTTGGTCTGTAGGACCAAAATAGTTCAAATGTTGTCCCAAAAATTAGTGATATTTTTGGGGGACAACATAACATAGTTTTCTTCTTCACATTCACCATCTTATCCATGGAAATTATATAAATCTGAAACATTAAATACTAGATAGATATCAAAATTATGTGATAAACTCACCTCATAAGCATTGTCATAAATTTTATTCACAATTATGCATGGTCAAATTGTTTATACTTGAACTTGTTATATGTGTCTTTCAAAAATATCTCTTCCTCAAGTAAAATATCAGTAGATCTCCTTATTCACATATTTTTGACCTTCTTCAATCATTTTTTGCTGCTTTATACTTCTAGTAACTTTCCTGCAACCTTCTTCTTACTTCTTCTTGTAACTATTTTATATGTTTTTCAAAGGATTTGCATCATCAATAACTCATTTTGTAATTGGTAAATGCACCAAATCTAAAAAATTCATAAAATTTCTCCCATAAATAATATGAAATGTTGATTTTCCTGTCGATATGTTCATTGAACTATTATATACAAACTCAGGTTGTAGTAAAGCTAGCCCCATTGCTTGGGCTTCTCTCCAACTATGCATATCAATAAATTTTACAAGCTCTTTTTTACAAATTTTGTCTATCCATCTATTTTGAGGATGGTATGCACTACGTAATTATATCTTAGTTCCATCTTCCTCCATAAATTCCTCCAAAAATGACTTAGAAATTTTGTGTGACTATCTAATGTAATGGTTTTTAGAACACCATCCAATTTCACAATATCTTTAAAAACAATTCTGCAACTCTAGTGGCATCATTGATTTTCTTACATACAATAAAATGAACCATCTTTAAAAACTTAACTACAATGTTCAACAAATTAAAATCATTATCTCTCTATGTGTTTGGTAATCCCACCACAAAATCCATACTCAAATTTATCCATGGTCCTCTTGGAACTGATAATGGCATGTACACCCCTGTATTTTGTGTATGTGTTTTTTTCACATGACATATCCTACACCTTGAAACATATCTTATCACATCTATCTTCATCCTTGGCCAAAGATACTTATCCTCCACCAAATCTATTATCTTTGTCTTACCAAAATCTCCATCCAAACCACCGCTGTGTAATTCTCTCATTATATTTCTCTTAGAGACCCAATTGGAATATATAATTATTTTCCTCTAAAGAGATAGCTATCTCGCATAATATAATCTTCATACACATTACTTGTATCACCTATGAATGGATTCCTGCATTGCCCAGCTATCTTGCCAAAATATGGATCAGTATCATATACTTGTTTAATAAATTCAAATTTACTTACTTCACCATACATGGTAGTTATCAACCTGAGACACCTGCTCAAAGCATAAACTACTTGATTTTGTTTTCCTAATTTGTGCTTCAACACAAAAGTATAACCCTGCAAGAAAGACACTCATTTTGCATTCCTAATATTTAACTTCTTTTGAGTGTTCACATATTTCGAATCCTCATGATCAGTAAACAGGGTAAACTCCTTAGGCACTTGGTAATGCCTCCAATGTCTTAATGCTTTTATAATGGCATAAAATTTAACATCATACATAGAATACTTTGTTCTTATCTTATTCAATTTCTCACTAAAATATGTTATTGGTTTCCTTTATTGAAATGTGTCATCCTCAACAACATCTACTCTTCTTTGTCTTTGATTCACAACAATATTGGTTAATTATTTTACTTGTCTCTATAGCTCTTCTAAAGTCTGAATCATTTGAATGATTCCTCCTCATCCTCTCACCATCTCTTACATGTCTAAGATTTGAACTTGATTTGATATCAAATAATGAACCTAAATACTATCAAGACAAATAAATTACCAATAGACAAATATTATGAAACAATAACCTGTATTAATTCATATTGAATAATTCAAATAATTAAAAATCATGCATAATTAATCTTCAACTTACAATTGGAATTGACATGCAAAATTTAAAACTTTAAAAATAAAGAAAACATGACTTGCTATTTTTAACAGCTGCTATTTTTAGTAATTTTTCTATGCAAGTGTGCATAACTCTAAAAATAAACTAAAATTTAAAATTATTCTATCGTACAAATTTTAACTTAAGTTCAAGTCTGGTTAAAAAAATGAAAAAAAAATGTAAATTTAGAAAAAAAAACCCAAAAAAATTGAACTGCAATTTTGGACCCTTAAATGGTCACATATCTCTTTTGAAAAATATAAAAAATGTCCCATAACAAAAAAGGTAGGTTATGACTGTATTAAAATTTTTGAGCCATTCATTTTGATGCAAATATATCTCAAATGTAGCTACAAATAAAAAATTATGGCCTCTAAATGTTCGACCTCTTTTTCTACATTAAATTTGGTCCTTTTTAAATCTTAATGTTTATAAACATAGGTGCATTAATACATATATGAAAATATAAAAGTGAAAATAAAAATACACATTTATTGATGTAATATATTGTTAAATTATTAAAGTAGAATCAAAATATTTAGAGAAGAATTCGAACTATTAGAGTAAATTTGAAACATTTGTTTCTTTCGCCACTTGTTAATTCTTAAATGAAAATTAATATAAGATTAAGCTTTGCATGTAAAATTTTCTTTGTTGAATTACATTGAATTATGTTTTCCAAAACATTTCTAACCTAGAGATTTGATAATAATGAAGGGATTAAAAAAGACTCCTATTCCCTCCATTTTAATTGATCTCTAATGATTAGAGTCGGGCATAACAAAATCAATTTTCAATATATTTATATGGAATTCCGCAAAAATGAATGAGGTTTTATGAATCTTTGAAAATATGAATATAATCACAAAATAATTTTTCAAATATGTTAGCTGGACTCAAATGATTCAACATGCTTAAGATGGTCCTCACTTTTTTGATAAAGCATTCTTCCAAATGTCATGTTTGTTAATCACACTTTCTCAAGTTTCGTTTGTGAATTTTCCACTTCTATCTCTAAATTTATGAAAAATAATATTTTTTCCTTAAACCCTCTCTTATCCCCTCTGTTATCGTTTATTATTTATTATAACTTTTTTTTAAAATAATTTTAATTTATTTATTTTATTTAATAAAAATTAATTAACAATATTTTACAATGTTATGTGAATAAATATATATTTTTTACTTAAATAAATTTATTTTAATACAGATGTTTACAAGTGATCCACAAATTAATTTATTTTTAAAACAATAAAATATATTTTCTAAATTTTCTTTGGTGCAAACAAATTAAACTACTCATTTAATTATTTAAAAATTAAATCTAAATAAAAATTCTATTAACATCCAAAGTGGTATTTCACAATTTTAAAAATGGGGAAAAGCAAGAAGCAGCCACATCAACGTGTCTCATGGACCTCCCAAAGCTCCATATATCAATGAATTGATAAGATGGAAAAAAATAGAGAAAAATATGGCATCCAGAGGGTATAATTAATATTTAAATTAAATTAATAATTTAATAATTCAAGTTATTTTTAAATGTGTAAACAAATATAATAAAATCTATTAAAATTAATAAATATATCAATAATTTAATGATTTACGTTATATTTAAATGTGTGAATAAATATTTTTATTTTTTAATTTATATAAGAGAATTTATAACTTTCTTTCATTTTTATTATAGTTTAGTTTAGAACTGTTGTATTCAAACTAACAATCTATATTTGATATCTAACATAAATTACTATCAAAATTTTAAATCTAAATCTCCTTTTAATAAACCCCAAAAACTTACCAATCTACCAAAGCCTTAAAATTATGTAAGCAAGCTTTAATTATTTAAAAGGTTTTAAATTCTATGCTCAATCATTAAATTCTGTGAAGTTATGTTGTGCATAGATAATCGTATCTTTGTAACTAGTAGCCACTGTCTGACACTCAAATTGTGGAGATGCAAAGAATGGAAGTTTCCATCTCAAATCCTTTCCACACATTCAGCAATGTTTATAGGCCTATTCCCCTTATATAGCTCTAACAACCCACTTGGCATAAAGGGCAAGACCCTACTTATCAATATCAATAAGACCTAAACCTATGGCTTCTCTAAGTTGGCAACAGACATCTGAAGCATCTGTATGAAAGCCTTTATTTCCTTTAGAATTGGCCGAGAGAAAATCTCTAATTAGATTTTCTAACTTTTTATAGGCTGCTTTGGAAGGAGCCCAATAAGAAGAATAGTAAACATGAGTTGTTGCAAGGACTTTGGAGCAAATCTAAAATTTTATACCTCAAGAGAGAAGTTTGTTGATCAAATGGTATAACTTATTATCCACTCTAAAAATAATATAGTTCCATAAATCAACTTGGGATGCCTGGAAAAAAATGAACACCCAAGAAGTTGAACATCTCTCCATGAGCAGGACACTTCCAATGGTAACCCTCAAGCCAACTAGGTAGAGGACCATAACATTGTTTAAAGCATTGGGTCTTGGCCCATTGAATGTTGGAGCCAAAGGCTAGACAAAAGGTCTATAAGCATTCCATACCATTCTTTAAAACTTCTTCCATTTGAAGTGTAAGAAATGAGTCACCGGTCAAATTCCCATTTATGAGTCTAGTGAAGGGTGACATGTGGAGACAGATTCATTTGACAAGCCCTCTATAAGCATAATATCCAAATATATAGAAAAAATTCTCAACAACAAGAATATATAAAGAGGGGGAAAGAAGGAAACCCTGTTTGATAAATTGAAAAAGACCAAAACACTCAGATTGGTAGCCTTTCATGGTGAGATAAGCAAATGCATCTTGGAAGAGGGTTTGAAAAATGTGAATGAACATAAGGCCAAACCCTAGATCTTATAACATGGATAAAATAAAGGTCCATTCAATCCTATCATAAGGTTTCCCAAAGTCTATTTTGATGAATAAATATTTTTTATTAGAGACCTAAGCCCATTCCCTTCCTTCCCACACTATTATAATATTGTCTAAAATATGTCATCCTTCGATTAAACCAATTTTCTCAAGAATAACAATAAGGAGGATGGTATACCTTATTCTAAGGGCAAATGCTTTTGTAATTATATTCTAGGTGACATTAGAGAGGGCAATAGGTCTCCAATTAGTAATAAGTGCAAGGTCCCCAATTTTAGGTATGAACTTTGTTTTACCTTGACTAATGATTTTTACCAAAGAGACTTTGGTTAGAGCTTCCAAGTAAACTCCATGTAGATCGGGTCCCACACAATCCCAAAGGATTTGATGAAACTCACAAGAAAATCCATCAATGCATGGGCCTTGATCTTGAGCCACACCAATGACAACTTGGTGGAGGTCCTCAATAGAAAGGTGTTTATCGTATGCCACTTTTTGGCTATGTGAGAGCCTAGAGGGAACAACATCAAGGAATTTATTCATATACATTTGTTAGGCATTAGAAGTGGAATGAGCTTGAAATTTTTTTATAGTGCTTAATAAAAGCTCGTAGATGTCTGGAAGATGAATCATGTGTTGACCAACTTCCTTAACAACTTGGATTTTCATTATTGAATGACAGGATCTCAATTTATTTTAAAAAAAACTTTAGAGACTTGATCCCAAATTTCAAGCCAATGGTTGTGAGCTCTAATATGTGTGTCATGGGCTTGATGAAGATCTTCCAGTTGGATATGATGTCTTAATTCTGCCACTCTATTTTTCAACAACCCATCCAAGGGAGCATGTTCCAATTATTGGGAAGGGAAATTGAACTCCCTCGTAGAGGTCGAGTTAGCTCTCTTCTGAATTAGAGCCAACTAGCTTCCATATAAATTAAGGAATGTGCCAGTATGTGAGATGGTTTCCTCCCACCAATAAATCCACCTAGCATCTCTAGAGGGTCGATGAACTAGGATCCACACTCACTTTATATGAGCAAGGTTTAGGCATGCTCTAAATGGGAACTATTAATATAAGACTGGTTATTGTAGATCTTGATCGGAGGAGCAAACCATTCAATAGAGAATTTGATGGGTTGGTGGTCACAGAGGAGGGCATCCTAAATTACATTGACATGTCTATCATACTTTTGGGCAAAGGAGAAAATATTCTAGTCTAAAAAACATAGCCCTATTTGGTTTTTTAAGGATTCTTTCATTACCTTGGCAGAAATTTGACCAAGTGAACCAAGGTGTCAGAGAAGATGACCTATGATGATGGTTTGGGTCATATAAACCCAACCTGTTGTCCCTATAGAATCAAGCTTCCCTTTCACTAATGCACCATCTCATGGGTATGACTCTCTCTTTATCCTTAGGTGATTCGGCCATGTTGAAATCTTCACATAGGATCTAATGGGCCATAGGAAGGTGATATGCATGCCATTGGTAGAGAGCGACCCACTCAATAACATCATTAGAAGCATAAAGGTTGACAAGATCGAGGATTTGATCGTCAAAGTTAAAAAATGTCCAAAGAGCCCATTTAGATGTAGCTACCATGTCCTAGATCATGTGCTAATATATGACAAGTAGCGCTTATCCAAATGATTTTCGTTGCCATTTGGAGATTGAAACCATTAATCTTAACCCCCTGCAAATACAGGATGGACATATCTAAAAACCTCTGATAACTAACCCAAACCAAACACTTGTGAATCGAATCAGTTAAACCACAAATATTTCAAAAGAAAAGATTCATTAAAAAATATCAAAATTCATAGTTTCACCCTCTTGACCTTCTAATACTGCAAAATAATTACTCAAATATTATTATTGTTGGCTCTTGACTAAAAAATTTACAAAGCATAAAAAAGCACGTTCAGTGTGTACCATCCAAATATTTTGAGTTAAAACTATGAACACAAAATTAATACTTAATTTTGTTGCTGTCACTTTATGATATCGTACTCTTTGCATGTGTGAGAACCTCGCGCCGGCACCGTTCCCCAAAAAAAACAGCAAAGAAAGAAACATTTAAGAAATGCAAAACTGAAAAATTATTTTGAGACCCTCCACAATGCCCACCATCTGAGGCAATATCCTATAAGATATAAGGATCGCGTTACTGATTGTCTATAGCAACGGGAGATCACGTGAAGTGACAACAGCCCTAAAGGTGTACCAGTGTATTTTTATCGTTCCCCTTTCTCTTTACTCGAAACAGTGAAAACATAGAAGGAAGTTAAAGTTTGATTTGGATATAAATGAATACATTTGCCATCCTATGCGTCTCGATAATATTTAACCATCGCATAACTGTCCACCGGAGGTAATGGATGTCACATGGTGTTCAGACGCAATTATTTCAATATAAAATCGGAGTATCAGGCATATGTGTGCACACTATCTGTTCAGTATTTTAGTATTATGTGTGCACTCAAATAATTGATGAAGATGTTCCCATATGACAAGGTACAAATCTTTGCAAAAGTAGACTTACGTAAGTTATTTCAAGATTTCTTTAGATATAAAGCTCCATACGATAATTTGGCCCGTGTAAAGCATTGTAATGGCAAAATCTAATACGGTGCAGCATTGGAATTGTATACAGTTTTTATTTAATACGTCGGTGCTGCATTAGACATGCATACAGTGTTTTTTGTGTTTTTGTTTTGTTTTGATTTTTAACACAATTCGGAGTTGAGGAGTTTTGTGATGTTTTGGGTGGTGAGAAGTGGGTTCTAATCATGCACCATGAGTAAGGTAAATCAAGAAGCGAATCGATGATTAGAGTTACCTTTACAAACTGTCAAAACTGATTGAATTAATTCCAAAACTTATATATACAGTTTATTATTATAGACATAAACATGTTCAGTCCATGAATTAAGATATGTCCCTTTTGCAATAGAGGTGTTTTTAAATTTTAAGGTCTAAGAAATTCAAAATTCAATATATATTATAAATATTAGTTTTGTTTCCATACTTCTATTTTTATGGTATTGGGTTCTATTCACTGCATTGTTTATTCAATTAGAGAGGGGTTATTCTTTATAATCATGTAGCTAAGAAGTCTTTTGTTTTATAGTCTTTATTTTTTATTATGATTACGTCCTCTTTTTCCATTCCACTTGATTAAGAAGCTTTTAGCTTTATAGTCTTTAAATTTTTTTTGTTATGATTACATTCCCTATTTTCACTCTTTATTTTTATACTTTCCACTTCCTCACTTTTATATTTATGTGATCAAGAAATATTTAATTTTATAATATTTATTTTTTATTCTTGTTATTTTATAAATTATTATTTAGGATTAACATATTTAACATGATGTATTTTTTTGTATTTATGTCATTTAAATTTAAATTATTAAATATTTATATGACTAATGTTTCATATAAATTAATTATATATAAAGCGATTATCATTACCAATATTACTTTCAGGATTTATGATTGTTTTAAAATATTTATTGTTCGAATTTTTATTTGTACCACGTCGATTCAAAAAACTATTCAATAAATTCAATGTAAATTTTTACCAATTAATTTTATTGTTAATAAATAAAAAATATTATATTCTATTCTAAAACTCTTATCACTTACACATGCACCAAACTTATCGTAATACCTTTATAATATAAAAAAACATAAATAAAAATATAATAACCATTACTTACTAATCACAACTATAATCATATACCTTTTTATCTATAATCTAATTTAAAATAATCAAATAATACATATATCAAAACATAATCCAAATCATTGTACTAAAATAATACAATTAACACATCCAGCTTTAATTAATACTTAAATCATAAACCTAAATCAAAATGAGACCACACAAAACATTACAATACTATTCATTCTCACTCTAAAATCATTTTGGGGAAATCTCATGAGAATATTTCAATTTATATTTTTTGAAATCTTAAATAGTATATTAATATTTCATGCAATTTTTTGTATCTTGGTCCTTATCCCCTACTAGATGTACCTTTATGCTATCACATTAATTTTGCTTTGTATTCAATCATATGGATGCTTTTGATTTTTTATGTTTTTATTACTATGCTTAATGTTTTTCCTCATTTTCTTACAACTAACACAATTTCTCCTTATTTTACATGTTTGATGTTGGATGTGTGATTCATGATTCTTTTCTATACTTCGTGTTATATGTTTAAGTGATTGTTTAGTTTATGATTTTTTATTGTTTTATTTTTTTAACTATTTTTATGTGTGAAATTTTTTTCATGTACATATTTTCATTTATTTGTTTATTATAAATTTAGTATATTAATTATATGTTTAATAATTTTTTTTTTTAATAAATTTTTTGTGTTTCCATATGATTGGTGTCATTATTTTTATCGTATAAAAGTTATATTATTCTTCTTAATTTGTATCATGTAAATGTTTCTTATTCTCCTTCCTACATTTCCATGATTTGTATCATACATTTCTTTGAAGTAAGGCTTTAAATATGTGTGTGCTATATTGATATAAACTTTTTTCTATATTGATTTTATTGGGAAGTTTTACCTTAATGATTTATTTATTACATATTGTATATGAAAGAAACATTAATAACATTTTTATATTTTATATTTTACAATATTTAATTATAATTTAATATATATAGATTAAACTTTAACATATTTAAAGAAATTTATTTTTGATATATAAAATTTTACAATGATATCTTTTTATATCAAATATGAATATTTTTATTTCCTATCTTAAACATGATGCGTGGTATTCTTTCTTTTGAATAATGTTCTTCAAAAATTATTCCACGTATTAAAATGGGATACATATTATTCATTCATATATCTATAGGTGATCAGAAATCAGTATACTTCCACATTTATCATATTAAATAAATGACAAGTTGATGTTTATGATATTTGTATATCATAATATACTTGTTCCCATGATAGGTCAAAAAAATTTCCAACCCTAATTTTTAATCAATATTAAATTTATTTAGATTAAATACCTTTATATCACTAAAATTTGTATTCATAATATATGTAAGATTTATAATAGGTTCCGAAACCTAAATTTCTACAAACAAAATTTTTGAAATGTAGGGAATTCATATGAGGGAACCTTAACATGTTTGGGCCACAAGAGTTGTATAATTTTTAATTATTTATAAATATATCTAAATTCACATGTTATTTACATGTTTGTAGGCGCAAAAATATCTATATCTCTAGACAAAGGTTCGTGTATGATGATTTTAAAATCTTCAAAACCTTACGTAGTGAAATCAAGGGTTATCAATGCAACATCATTCATATATTTATTTTGAGGACTCTTACAAGTTTAAAATATCAAGGCATCTTCTCTGAATTCTATAGGTAAGTTTGTTTTTTTATTTTGATATGTATGTATGCACACACATCAACATGAGGCATCATATAGACACATAATTTGTGTTTGGGCATAACTATTAGTTGTATATTTGCATTGATCTAGGATAATTGTGTGGATGTCAATTATCAATTCATATTAGGATCATATTGGTGTGGTTTTCACTACTTTATTGTTTTGTTTTGCATTATTTTATTTAGGTTTGGTTTGATTTAATAGAATCGTATAATGTATGGTTCATGTGTGGCACTTTATGAAACTTGTTTTGAGTCTCTCGTGCCTTTTTTTCATATATTATTAAGTTTTTTTGTGTGATGGCTTGTGTGCCAATTTGATCCTCTTTTATATCTTAGAAATTTATAAATACACAAGTATATTAGTACATATAAAAAAATAGAAAATTGAAAAGAAAAAAGACATTTTTATTGATCTATCTATTATTAAAGTATTAGAATAGAATTAAAATATTTAGAGAAGAATTCAAGCAATTAAAATAAATTTGAAGCATTTGTTTCCTTTTCCACTTGTTAATTCTAGAATGAAAATAAATATAGGATTAAGCTTTTGCATGTAAAATTTACTTGTTGAATTATTTTGAATGATGTTTTCTAAAAAAAAATTCAACTATAGATTATAATAATAGAAATATTAAAAAAATCACCATTTTCTCCCTCATTTTAATTGATTTTATGATGATTTGTTAAGGTTGAGTACAACAAAATTAGATTTTTAGATATTTGTGTGAAATTCATGAAAAACAAACTACGTTTTTTGAGTCTTTGAAAATATGAACATAATCACAAAATATTTTTTCAAATATATTTAGTTAGACCCAAACAATTCAACATTTCTATGACTATCTTCACTTTTTCGATAAAATTTTTTACGAAAAATAATATTTGTTAATCCCACTTTCTCCAATTTTGTTTACCTTGTTGTTTGAAAGAATTTTATACTTATATCTTTAAATTTATAAAAAAAAATAAAAAAATAAAAAATCCTTAAACTCTCTCTCATTATTTACTATTAATTATGACATATTTTTTATAAAAAAAAAATCAATTTACAATTTTATTTAATAAAAATTAATTAACATTATCTTATAATATAAATAGATATATTTCATATTGATATAATTTTTACCATAAATCTATTTATTTATACCACAAATACTTACAAGTAATCAACACATTTTTATGAACAATAATTTTTTTTTTTTTTAAATTATTTAATATAAACAAATTACAATACTTATTTAAGTATATAAAAATTAAATCTAAATAAAAACTCTACTAACATTTAAACTGGTATTTAGCAATCATAACAATAAAAGGGGAGGAAAAAAAAGCAAAAAGTAATCACATCGTGTCTATGGACCTCCCAAAGCTCCATATAACAATAGATTGATAAGATGGAAAAAGGATACCACCGAAAAATGTGACATCCGGAGGGTATAATAAAAACTTATTAAAATTGATAAATATATTAATAATATTTAATTTAAATTAATAATTTAACGAGATTTATTAAAATTGATAGATATATTAATAATTTGAGTTATTTTAAAGGTGTTTTTTTGAAAAAAATATTTTATAAAGAGGAGGGTGGTATAGCGAATCGAGGTATAGGAGAAAGTAGCTTTGCTTTTCAAGGAAGCAGTTCAACAAGAGGCGAACAAAAAATATTGCAGAGTAAAAGTCTCAAGATGGACAAAGTAAATGATACTTTAATTGGTATCAATAACTTGTTACTTGAACAAAACAATGAGAATCTCAAACACCAATGGGAGATGAAATCGGCAACTAAGTGTTTCAGGGAGTTTTTTGTAACGCATTATAATATGACAGAAACAATTTATAACAACTTGTTGTCCCTAAAGAACTTTATAAGATGCATTTTAAAGGAATCGAAACAACAAACGTAGATATTGTCGATGATCGTATAAATACATAAGAAATTGAATATGTTCAGAGTCAGATTAAAACGCTAATGGAAGACACCACTAACATCAAAATTCACTTGCATCACTGGCATTGCATCCAAAAACACAGAAAGTAGACAGCGCAACTAAAAGATAAATGTACTTATCAAATGATATTGTACTACCTTTTTAAGAAATAAATAAATAATAATAATAATAATAATAATAATAATAATAATAATAATAATAATAATAATAAAATTTATTATTATTTTTAAAATTTATTTAAAAAAAAAAAAAAAAATCTGTAATATTCATTCATTTTTATTTTTTTAAGTGTAGTTTGGTTTGGAATAGAGTGACAGTCTACTTTCAAAATCCAACATAATTTATCTTCAAAATTTTGAAACTAAATCTCTTTTCAGTAAAACCCAAAAACTTACCAATCTACCAAACCCTCGTGAGCGTATGAACAAGCATTAATTATTTAAAAGTTTTTTAATTCTATGCTCGATCGTCAAATACTGTGAATTTATGTGGTGCATAGGGAATCGCAGCTTTTTAAATAATTGAAGATGCCATCTCGAATCCTTTCCGCACATTCGGCAACGTCATGCTCTTCGTCTTGGTTGCGTTCTGCCAGAATTAATTAGTCTAAATAAAGAAAAATTTGCCCCCCACAGACATTTAGATTATATTTTGTCATGATGAAATATTCTGGTGCGCCAATCACAGGTTTATTCAATTCACATAGTCCGGTTTTTAACATTCAATGAATGTATGCATATTTACAATTTTAGACAAAAAAACTCCTATACCTTCACCAAATCATTGAGTTCAAGGGGGAGGAGTTGGGTTGAGAAGAGTGAGGATAAATCTATGGCTAACAACGCCACACACAGTGTGAATGCCCTGCCTAAATCATTATGGCATTCACCTGTTCCATATCTGTTAGGAGGATTGTGCGCCATCCTAGTTTTAATTGCAGCTGTTCTTATTCTTCTGGCATTTTCCCACTTGAATAATACTCATGATAATGGGGAAACAAATAATGGTGGTATTGAAGACGGGGGGAAGAATGGCAACACAGAGTTGTCATGGTTTGATGAGAAAATTGAGGAGAGTGTAATAGTGATAATGGCTGGTGATGAGGAGCCATCTTTTTTAGCCATTCCAACAATGTTGTCAAATCCTACTGAAAACTGAATAATGGTGATGGCCGTATGAAGAAGCTGGCCTTTGGAGTTTATATGAAGGTCAAGATTTTGCAGGCAAAGATATGAGTGAATAGTGACTTGCAAACAGAGAATGGTAAATCTAAGCTTTAATTTTCCATTCGTCTGTTTGGCTGCGGTGTAAGGATTACTTGGATGCCGGGTTATAGTATGGGAATTGAAGGAGGGAAAGAAAAATCGAAGGTGGATATAATGAAGCATATTCGCTGCTACTTACCTCAATAGTCCTAACAAGTTATATGTCTTCTGTAAGTGTATTATTTCAAGTTTAATATAATTTAATTCCTTTCACATTTAATTTTAATGAAAATAAAAATGGAAAGTGATATTGAAATTTTATTTATATTTATGGATTCTTATGCGATTTATATATTAAAGTATAATGTTAAGGTGTCATTTTAAGATGTGATTTTTCTTTTCTTTTTTTATGATTAATATTATACTATCAATTATTTTATCATAAAAATATACTTTTCAATTAAAATATATTTTAAAAGAAAATTAAATCTATTTAAAAGAATTATTATATTTTATTAAAATTTATTTATAATGTTCTAAAATAGATTTATATAAATACTTATTTATTTAAGTATTAAACATAATAAACTATAAAAATATATTCAAATATTTATATTATAATAAATATTTTTATCTCTATTATTGATATACAATATTTTTATCTTAATTGTTATTAATATCTTCCAAAAAAAAGTTAATAAAATCACTTTTCAATTAATTATCTCTTATTTAATTAATCAAATTTTTAAAAAAACATAAAATATTAACAATCTAAAATTTATCTAAATTTAATATATTAATTTTGACATATTCCTTACATATTAATAGAGTATATTCTTCTATATTTAATAAAACTTTAGATATAGCTAATTTAACAACAATTTACACTAACTTTACTGATCGGTGGCCATTGGGTCCATCATTTTAACCATATGTGTGGAAAATGTTATGAAAGACCTAAATCAGTGATGAGGTTAATTCGAACAAGACACGTTTACATTTAATGCGCTATTTTTTTATGCGACCGAATAATGTGTTGTATTGTAATACGATCTTGTTAAAAAGGATATAATTTCTGTTATACAAAATAATATGAACAATTTATATTTTATATTATTTAATTTTAAATTATTTTCTTAAAAAGATTAATATATATTTTGACATCATTAATTAAAAATAAATGGGTATAATTTCTGTGTAAGGATGTGCTGACAAATTGTTCATAGGATAGCCTTCGCATTTATTTGTTCGATTTATTTGTAGGATATGGCAGGACACATATTTAACAACTCTCATTTAAAACCACTACATAATGTTAAAAACTTTTTAAATAATTTTGATTCATTTATTTATTCATTTTATTTCTTTTAGTTTTTTTAAAGTAGAAACTAGTTAGTTAGGTTATACTAATAAATTATAATATTATTAATATTGAGTAACTTAATCACATGTTTTGGTTTAAACATTTAATATAATTTATTTACAAATTATTATTTAACCAGATTAAAATATTTAGTGTAATTTATTTATAGAATATGAATAAGAATATTAAATTTGTATTTCAAATACAAATTATTAAATCAAAAATACATTATAATTTACATGCAAATTTAAACATAAAATCAAAGATTAACTGCTATTTAGTCTTTGTTATATAAGATACTATAACATCATATACTTCTCATTTTTCACTTTTTATTGCTTGTTCTTTTCTTCATTCATATTTTTTTCTATCATTTTAATTTAAATGTTAAGTGGAGATTTTAACTTAAGTTAACAAATAGTATATCTTTAATATATAGAATTTTTACAAAAAATAATTTTCTTTATAAAAATGATCATTGATAATTAATTTATGGGAATTTTATTTTTTTGATAATTTTTTTTAATATTATTTATATAAAAATAGGTTAAAAAGATAGTGATAAATGTAAATAAAAAATTAATATTTAAATGCTGTAGTCAATATCTTGTAACTTATCAATTCAAATTATTATTATTATTTTCAATAATTTTTTAAAAGAATGAATAATTTAAAATCATTTTTTAATAACTTAGAAGAAAATTATTTTAAATATATTATAAGTTTTTCATTGTAATTTTTTATCAAATTTATATTTATTAATAATTATTTATTAAAAAAATTAATTCCTAGTTTTCATTTATTACATTTATTACCCTAATAGTAACCCTTCTATTTTATAATTAAAATTTAAGAAATGATATTATATTCTTGATATTCACTAATAAAATTTTATTTAGATTTTTTAATTTTTGTGACATTTTATTTATGTATAATTTTGAGAAGTAATCATTATATTATATAAATGATTTTTTTCTTATTTATTATTATTATTATTAATTATAAAATAAAGGTAATTATTTAACACATAAATATTAAGAAAATGTATTTAGAGAGGGGAGAATCCTAAATATAATTTACCACTTTTTATTTTTTAACTTCTTTTCATGTTAATACATATTTGAAACATATAATATTTTATAAATCTCCTATATCTTATAATTCTTATTCATTTAATAATTTATAATTTATTTGAAAGAAAAAAAATAAAAATTTAATTTAATATTTTTTCAAATTAATAAAATTTATTTAAATTGAGAGACATGAACTTGATAGTGCTAAAACCAATCTATAATGTATAGATAAGTTTTTGATCCTACAAATCAATATAATTTATCAGATATTAAGAGATTTTTTGTTTTCATATTTTATAATGAATAGATTGTATGCTTTTAGAAGTATTATTTAAATCAAAAAATTTCATACATAATATTTCGAAAAAACACTAGATCTATTTACCATGCATTTATTTTTAATATATTTAAAAATATTACATAAATTATAATTTAATTTATAAATATGATAATAAAATATATTCACTCTATTTACTAAAAAGATATTGAGAAAGAAACAAGCTTAAATTCAAATATCATATAAATGTGATAGAATCTATAACATTAAATTAAAAAAAACTTAGATATTTACTCTTAAATTAAAAAGAAAAAATAATTAAAATTATTAACATATAAAAATTGTATTACTAAATATTTAAATTATAAATAAATATAAGTTTAAAATCATTTTTAAATCATATAATTAAAAATATTTTAAATTTTTGTATAATTAAAATAAAATGTATAAAAAAAATTATATTTAAAAATTATAATTATAATTAATTATTCAAAAAAAATATATAATGTTTAATGGAAGAAATCATGGCTACTTAACACATACATTTCTAAGAGATTAGACATTTATCCAAAAGGTTTCTGCAAAGTTGATGATAAAATGGCAAATTTATATACTTTATAACTTTTGTGATTTTGGCAAAATTATATACTTTATAACTTTTGTGATATTAAAATAATAAAATGGCAAAATTAAGCTCAGAGCACTACCTAAAACATTCGATTGAAAAAGTTGTTCCATATTAAAGTTCAAAATATCGTCTCAGGCGATCGTGATCTCGCTGCTTACGTCAGCTATCCCATCGTTACAATAACTATTTCATAAAGTGATATATTCGGCTATTTAATATTCTAAATTATTAATTTCTCTTTGCGACGGCTACCCCTCAATTGAAATCTTAATGGCGGGTATACTTTATGCTTTGATGATGGTGTAAGGAAGGTAATATCCATCTGGGCAAAAAAGCATCAAATATTATATTAAAATTAAATCTAAATAGGTTACATGTTAAAAACCCTTTTCATATTCTTTATGATGGAAAAGTTTATTCTAAAATATTATGTTACACAATTAAAGTTATTGTTATAAAAAAGGCGAGTGGAGTAATCTTATCATGTGGTAGTAATATTGGATAAACATAAAATCAATTAGTTAATCAAGTTTTCCAATTAAAAAAGTAAAAATACGGTTAACAAATATTATATAAAGATAATAATAAAATAAGAATATTAGAGAGTGTTTCCGGATAAATAATGTGCATATTTTTAGATTGATGTTTCAGATCACATTTCATGACATGAGAAAATTAAGTAATTAGAGAAATAAGTAGTGATGGAGGAGGTTATGTATAATCCGGCTTATTCTCCCACCCTGTGAACGACTTCTAATGGATGTGTCTATCATATTAAGTATGGGCTCCCAACCATCATTATTTTTTTATTTACCCTCGAGAGCCACCTGCTTGTAGGGAGAAATTAGAATAACCAATCGAGAGAACTTCCTTTGCGGGGGAGCTAACCACCAACAACAGGAGGTCTTACAAGCAGTGTTGCAAAGTGCCACTAGGGGAACCATTATGACATCTTCTCTAGGAGTGAGTTCTCCTCCATTGTCTAAATCCACTATATCACGAAGGCATTGATGACGAGGAGAGTCATGAGGGGATTGAATAATAATAAATCGGGTACTCCCCCAATGATCTAATAAAGTTTGGAGGTGTTCCACCTCTAGACGGATTTTCTTTGCTTGAACTTGTATTTGAAGTATTATATTAGATATTACATTAACCCTATTAGAAGTCCATAAATATGCTTCAAGAGAAGCATGAGAAAAAATAACATCATTCTTAGTTTTCTATAAATGAAATATAATTAGAGCTCAAAAAAATGCCAACTCTATGTGAATTTTACTAAAATCAGGATAGAGTCCCCTAAAAAACACCATCTTCCAGGTAAATATTTCTATACAAAAAGGTGTGAATCCGAAGTTAGGCCAATGAGGCATGCTTATAGAACCAAATAGCATGTTTTAGAGACTATGGGTTGTTGCAAACTAAGCAAACATGATGATCCATTCCCATGTGAATTTACCAGGTGCCGATTGGAATCATGTGGTTTGGGATACACCAGAGGAAGTGTGCATTTTTAGCCTTAATAATGGCAACCCACACACTTTTTTTTTTTTTCAAAATTAGCTCTATGGAGTTGACCTTACATTTTGCATTGAGAGTGTCAATTGGAAGGTTCTGAGGCAAAAGGAGTTGATAAACTAAATAGGGTTGGTACCGGAGGAATGGTGTCTCAACAAGATATTTCCAATAAATCAACCATTTAAAGGGAAACTGGACACTAATTTTTTGAAGATGCACTTCAGGTATTTAATTATAAATTTATAAGATAGAGTCTTGGTCACTAACCTTCAAATTAAACTGAACCTAAAGAACCTACCAAGGAACCCAATCCCTAGATCATTTGCAAAAGGGGTAAAAAAATGACTTGGATGGCTATTATAAACAACCCAAGGTTCTTGATCCAAGGCACAAGTGTGAATGGAACTTCATAAAAGCTAAGAACATGAGACTACTATAGGGAGTGTGGATTGAGAGGGAACCCAAACCTAAGGTCATCTCTATCCCATTGGATATTCTCCCACACCTTCCAAATACTCTTATTATGAGATGCAAATAATGGCAACATGGACCTAAGTGATAAGAAGAGTTTTAATATTTAAACATTTCCAAGTTCCTTTTCCCATAAGGGTACCTTATTTGATGTAGTTTCTAAGTATAATTTCCCATGCTTCATTCCCTTGTAAGGCATGCATGATCTATTTGGAACATATAGAGTGTCCTTGCCTATTGATGTCTAAGAAACCAAGCCCTCTAAGGGTTATTGGCTTGCGATATATATCCCAAGTAACTCTATGAAAAAATTTAGTGCCTTAGGTTTTGGCGTATAGGAATTCCCTTCCAGATCATTTCAAGTTTGGCCTAGGCAACTTAAGAAGGAGCCCAAATATAAGTAGTAACCAACACCTTATATAAAATATGGAAATTTTATATTAAAAAGAAGGGATTGGAAATCTAGAAACCAATTTTTTTCCAAACCTTTGAATAACATATCCTCAAGATTTGAGGGAGTGGGTTTAAAATCAAATGGGATACATAGGAATTTAAACTATGAATTTGGTTAAATATAAAGCCACTTATATTAATGCATAAACTAGAAAGGTAAGGGGGGAATAGGGTTCCTATAACACTGGACTTTTTCAATTTTATGGAAGAACAAGAAGTTAAGACAAAATTATGTGGACATTCCATGTCATAGTAAATAGAAGTCATCTCCTCTGCTAAGCTGAGGAAAGTTTTTAAAAAAAACATTAACTATCTGCTTTTGAGAATGGGAAAGAAAGATGCCATTAACTAGACTTGTGGGTGTGGATTCTGTAAGAAAATAATGTATTTATTTAGTAGCCAATACATATGGAGAAGGGGAAAAAGGATACCCTTGACAAATAGACTGAAAGAGGCCAAAATAATCAAATTAGAAACCGTTAATGGTGATATAGGTACCCACATCCTAGAAAATAATTTTAATTATGTTGACAAAATTAGAAAAAAAGGCAAGATTATGAAGCATGGCTAAGATGAAATGCCATTCGATTATATCATAGGATTTTTAAAAGTCAATATTGATGAATAAATCCTTTTGATGATTTTTTTTGGCCCATTCTACTCCATCATAAAAAACTATAATGTTATCGAGGATATATTTGTTTTGAATAAAACTAGTTTACTCAGAGTGGATTATGAGGGGAAGAAAATATCTAACTATAAGAACAAGGACCTTAGAAATAATCTTTTAGGAAACATTGAGATGGGTAATTGGAATCTAATTGTGATGATTTCAGGATCCCTAAATTTGGGTATTAATTCAATATTAGCTTGATTGATATGTTTTTTTTATGGAATTAGATTGGATAGATTACAAGTAGACTCTATGTAACTTAGACCCATTGTATCCCATAGTTCCTACTATAACTTATAAGGAAATCCATCAATGCTAGAGGATTTGTCAACAACAATTTGAAGTATGACTTCTTGGAGCCCCTCAATAGATAGGATTCTATCTAGTGTCATTATTTCAACTTTGGTTAGTTTGCAAGGCACAAATTAGAGGCATTGAATCAAAGCCTTCTCACGTTTTGGTGAGGAAGGTTGAGCTAAAAACACCTTATGGTAGTGAGAAATGAAGTCATTCAAATTTGTAAGGTATGAGATAACTTCCTTGATCTATTTGATGTGCTTGGTCACTTTATTGGAATATAAGAGAGCAAATAAATCTTTAAAAGTTCTATCTCCAATTTTCAACTAGTGAATTTGTGCCTACATCTAATTTCCTATAGCTTGATAATGATGTTTAACTTTGAATTTATGCCACCATATGGAAAATTAATTTTAGATCCTCATTGAAGGAAAAAATCTAAAATTATTTTAAAATTCAAATGAGTTCATGATGTGAAGCCTCATGGAAATTGCGATGGAAAGTAACTACTTATCTATCATAGATGAAAAGAAAGGTATAATTCTAAGTAATGGAAGTTTCTTACCATTCGTTTCATCCAGAAGCTCCAAGAGAGTGAGACATAATATTTAAAAATCTAAAAATGTGATGTTTGGTCAAGGAATGAGAAACATAAATAATGTTATGGTAAAACTATGTTTTGGTAACTCTTAGAGTGGGTGAGAGCCATTCAATTTCAAACTTAATGGAGATGGGGTCTAAAATTCAAGCATCCAAGATGGAAACTACATGGTGGTACAATTTATTGGCAAAGGAAAATATGTTCTTCTTTGCTATCATGGCTATTTCAAGCCTCTTACTGATTCGTTCTTGCCCTTATTAGAGATTGGACCATGTGAACCATGAGAAGGTGGAAGGAAGGTGGCGGTGGTGGTTAGGGTCAAAAAGTGTGTCTTCATTACACATGAAAAACCATGACTCTCTTTTTATAGTGCACCAAAACATTTGGAGTAACCCCTCCATGCATTTTTGATATTCAATCATGTTGAAATCTCCACTTATAATCTAGTTGGTCATCAGGGAGAGAGTCAACTAACCACCACTAAAATGATATCTTTTCTACTGCATCATTGGAAGCATAAACATTGGTTATACTAAGAGAGTGGCCATTAAAGTCAAATAGGATCGACACAAAGAGATGAGTGAGATCCAGATCCCAACTAATAACATGATGCAAAAGAGTAGGTGTAATTAAAGTGACAACTCCCCCATGTCCGATCTCATGATCATACATTTGACAGATCACAGTAGTAAAAGTCACTTTGAAGGTAGATGTGAGAGAGAAACATTTTTTCATTATAGAATAATAATTTTTGTATTTGTATAAAATCAACACATATCTTGAATAATATAATTATATGGGTTGTATAAATAAGGCCTTGAACATTCCAAATTTATAAAATAATTGATTAACCTTGGTTATCATGGTGGTTTCCTCATAAATCTTAGTTAAATCATAAAAAAATATTTTCCATGTTGGACTGATGAGTACCCTTCATGAAATTGCATGATTGAAAGGATCAATATTTATCTTTAATAAATTGACCATATTTTAGAGGTAGCAAAGGAATGCACTTGTAGTGGTCTACTTCCTTGTGATCAAACACCACTAAATTTCCAGTTGCACCTAAATCGTTATTCTCTAAATAGGGATTTCATGGTTGGTAAGCCATTTGTTGGATTTGAGAAACTGAAAACATGACAATATATTGAGGAGTGTGGTCTAATAGTTGCATCACTTTCTAGGTGGTGGAAATTGGATTATTTGCTACTACAAGAGAAGCTCTTATGGAATTGTAGATAGTGGTCGGGGCATTTCCTAATGAGTTTTACTATTGATTATTTTTATTGTTGGAAATGATATTCCATCAATTAGTATACATTTGTGTTTTTTCGACCTTGGAAGAGGTTTTGGGGGTTACAGTGGGCATGGAGTTGACTATTAGTGGGCACTCAAATATTTATTGGTTTATGAATTGACAAGTGAAATAAGTGTTGGGAAGATTGATGTAAGTCACACACTATGTGACCATCCTATCACTAACCTAGACGTCAATAGTTTTATTGAGATATTTTGAAAGATATATTTTAATGCAAATGTGTTTTTGATGTTAGGACATATAGCACTTTTCTATTTCAATCCCTATCAAAATCCTTGAGGGTTTCATCAATTAATATAAAAAACTCCACAGGGGTAAGGAGAGGCTTAGGAACTCAACCTAGATGTGTATTTTGAGCTTATCATGCTTGAAGATGATAAATTATTAGATCCTATCAAAGAAAATAACTCGAGTGTTCCATATAAACCAATGCCCATGAGAAAATATAGAGCAATAGTGGTTGATGTTGTTTCAGTTAAACAAAAATAAACCCTTGGTAATATTTTGAATTCATTCAAGTTTAATGCCTTGAGGATCTATAAAAGTATTTTGAACCAAGGATTTTAGGGTGATTTTGGTATGGGTATGACATATTAAGATAATTATAATATTAAATTTCTCCAAATAATTTATTACTTTGTGAAATATAGGGTAATCCAAAAAAACATCAAAAACGATTTTAGGGGTAAAATCAATAGATCATGAAAGACCTTGGGGATAAATTTATCCACTCACTTTGGCACAATTATTCTTCATAGCTCTTTTAGAATCACCTACAAATTTTTTTGTAAGGCCAGAAGAGGAAGAAATTTAAGATAAACCTACACTTCCCAAAGGGTAGTGATGGGTTGGGTGAAACACAATTATTGTGCAATTTTTTCAAAGGAAATACCTTTTTTTATCAAAATTTGAAATTATTATTTTTTATTAACTCTATGGTGAATGCACAAAATTGGGTGACAAAAAAGTCACCATTTTTAGGAAAATGTTTCATTCCTTACAAAGGGTGAGCACCCTTTTTAAAAGGGTGCACATTTTTTTAGAACAAATCCAACCCAAGTAATAAATGGGTTGGTATCAACCCTCAAGGGCATTTTTGGGACAAAGGGTATATGTCCATTAAAGACCACAAAAAATGGTTCAAAAGACAAACTCACATAATTTCATCTCATTTCACATTACTTTCTCATGATTTATGAGAGGAAAATAGAGGGTGTGTGTGTTATTATTCTCCAAACATCCCCACCAAGATTCCATGCTTGCATCATGGTCCCATGTATATTGTTTTTTCCTTATGGCATGCTTAGGGTTAGTAATGATATTTTTCATTATGCATTTTTTATAATGATCACAAGGCAAAGAGTCATTGAAATCAAGATTACATTTCTCTCATGAAAGCCTTAAAATACTTAATAAAAATGCTTGTTTTTATAGTTTTACATTATTTATTTGATGGACCCATTTCCTGAAGAAATCCTCCAATAATACCCTAATAAAAAACCTCAATGTTTTAAATTTGGAGAAGAAGTGGAATTATATCAACAATATCTTTCAAAAGTTGGAAATTATCATTAATAGTTTGTGTGACTATTCAAAAAATATCACATGTAATTCACTTGTTCATACATAGTAGACCATTTATAATGAAGTGGAACATGTCACTCCCTGAATCGATGTAATGCTACATCAAAGAGAGGTATTGAAACATTATTATTCTAATAAATTTTCATATGAGGATATTAAAAATAAAAAGATAAAAATGAATGATTATGGACATTGTTTAGTATGTATAGAATTACCAAACCACCACGAATGAGTCACAAACATATTAGCATTGATTGGTGTATTCATGTAGATATTAAATAAAAATTTTGCAATAGGTTGTGCATGGTGTTTGACGAGTCTCTATGCAATAAGAATGAGGTTTCATTTTATTTATTTTTAAATAATTATTGTGAGTTTGTTTTAAAGAATGCCAAATTATTTTTGGCATGAAGGAATCTGAAGGTATGGGAGGAAGGTCCTCATTTAAGATACCTAGTGCCAAGCAGGACCAAAACTACCCACATAGAAATACAAGGATAATAACACATACTAGATAGCTAATTAAGATTTTCAATAAAAAAGGTAAAAAGATGGTTAACAAGGGCTATATTAAGATAAAAACAAAAATAATAATATTAGAGAGTGATTTTGGATACAACTATGTGCATATTTTTGGATCAACATTTCGGATAAAAGTTAGTGATTCATCATCAAAAAAATAATACTAAATAATTGGAGAAATGAGTAGTCATGGAGGAGGTGATGGATAATCTAGTTTATTCCCCAAACCTCTGAGTGACTTTCGATAGACGGGTCTATCATATTAAGTATTGGATCCCAACCATCATTATTTTTTATTTATTCTCAGGAGCCTCCTTATTGTAGGGAGAAAACACAATAACCAACTGAGGGTACTTCCTTTATGGGGGAGATGACCACCTATAAACACCAATGGTAGGAGGACCTTTTTGAAATGTTGGAAAGTGCCATCTAGGGAAGCCATTATGAATCTTCTACAAGGGCAAGTTCTCCCCCATTGTCTAAATCCACTATCTCATGGAGGTAAGTGATGATGAGGAGAGTCATGATGGGCTTGAATATCAATACATGGGGTATTCCCCTAGTGATCTAATAAATACTGGAGGTGTTCTACCTCTAGACATACTTTCTTTGCCTGAACTTGTATTTGAAGTATTACATTAGATATAACATTAACCATGTTAGAAGTACATAAATATGCATCAAGATAAGCATGATAAAAATAACATCATTCCTATTTTTCTATAATTGAAATAGAATTAGAGCTCAAAAAAGTGTCAACCCTATGTGAATTTTACTGGACTCGTGTCCTAGTCCCCTAAAAGCACCATCATCTAGATAAACATTTCTATACAAAAGGGTGTGAATTTAAAGCTAGGACAAGGCATGCTTAAAGAACCAAAAAAATGCTTTAGTTATTATTAGTGGTTAAAAAAAAAGCAAAAATGATGAGCAATTCCCATGTAAACCTTCCAGGTCTTGATTTAAAGGCTGTGGTGTAGGATACACTAGAGGAATTGTCTTTTTTGGGGGTTAAAAATGGAAACCCACACATGTTCAAATATTCTTTCTTAAAATTAGTTCTATGGAGTTGACCTTCCATTTTGCATTGAGAGTGTCAATTGGAAGGTTATGAGGAAAAATGAGGTTATAACCTAATTTGGGTTGGTACCAGAGTAATGGTGTCTCAACATGATATTTCAAATCATTTGACCATATAAAGGGAAACTAGACACCAAGTTTTTGAATATGCACTTTAGATATAAAAATTTGAATTGCTAAGATAGAGTCTTGGTTAGTAACCTTCAAATTAAACTGAACTTGAAGAACCTACCTAGGAATCCAATCCCTAGATTGCTTGTAAAATAGGTAGAAAATGACTTGGATAGTTACTCTAAACAACCTAACGCTCTTAATCTAAGTCACAAGTGTGAATGAAACTTCATAAAAGCGTAGAAAGTGAGACTACTATAGGAAGTGAAGATTGAGAGAGAACCTAAATTTGAATCCATATCCATTCCAATGTAGATGCATTTGGAGATTCTCCCACATCTTCTAAATACTCTTATTATTAGATGCATATTATAGAAACATGGACATAAATGATAAGAAGAGTTTTAATATTTAAGCATTTCCAAGTTCCTTTTCCCATAAGGGTTCCCTATGTGATGTAGTTCCTAATTATAATTTTCCATGATTCATTCCATTATAATGCATGAATGATCCATTTGGAATATAAAGTCTACCTTTGAATATTGATGTCTAAGAGGCCAAGCCCTCCAAGGGATCTTGGCTCATGACATATATCCCATGTAACTCTATGAAATATTTTAATGCCTTCAATGTTGGCCCATGGGTAGTCCCTCGAGATTATTTCAAGTTTGGCTTAGGCCAATTTAGAAGGAGCCCAAACATAAGTAATAGCCAACACCTTATATAAAATATGGAAATTTCTTAGTAAATAGAAGGGATTAGATATATAGAAACCATTTTTTTCAACCCTTTGAACCACATATCCTCAAGATCTGAGGGAGTGGGTTTGAAATAAAATGGGATACATATGAATTTAAATTATTAATCTAGTTAAATCCAAAGCCACATATATTGGAGAGACCAAAGAGGTATGCGGTGATATGATTCCTATAACATTGGGTTTTTTCAAATTTATGGAAGAACCAGAAACTAAGCCAAAATTATTTGGACATTCCATGACATCACAAATAGAAGTCCTCTCCTCTATCAAGGTAAGTAAAATTTTCAACAAAATACCCATTAACCATATGATTTTGAGAATGGGGAAGAGATATGCCATTAATTAGAACTCTAAGAGTGTATTCTACAAGAAGATAATGTATCTACTCGGTATACAATACCTATAGAGAAAGGGAAAAAGGGCAACCTTGTCAAAGAGACTGAAAGAGGCCAAACTGAACAAACTTGACACCATTGACGGTGATACAAGTGTCCACATCCTAGAATTTATTTTTAATTGTGTTTACAAACTTATAAAAAAAAGTGAAGAGTATGAAGCATGTCTAAGATGAAATGCCATTCAATTATATCATAGGATTTTTAAAATTCAATATTGATGAATAAATTTTTTTTATGTATTTTTTGGCCCATTCTATTCCATCACAAACAACTATAATGTTTTTAGGGATATATTTATTTTAAATAAAACTAGTTTGTTCAGTGTGGATTCTAAGGGGAAGAAAATATCTAATGCTAAGAATAAATACCTTAGAAATAATCTTGTAGGAAACATTGAGACAAGTTATTGGTCTCCAATTGGTGATGAGTTTAAGGTCACTAACTTTGAGTATAAATTTAATATTTATCTTGACTGATATGTTTTTCAATGGAATTGGATTAGATAGCTTACAAGTAGACTCTATGTAAACTAGAAGGGTAAGTGCAAAAAATTGGGGGACAAAAAGGGGACATGAATTGTATAATTTGAGTTTGGTTTCTAAAACACTTTTTTTTTATGGTTAATTACATTAAGATCAAACATCTAAAATTTGAATGGGAACTGCTATGTTTTTATGAAAACAAAGTAGATAGTCGATCGTGAGACCCCTCATTTTTTAGCATCATTTAATATTATTTAAAAATATTTGGTAAAACTTTAGATAATATCATCTAGTTTGTAACCTATATTTTTTTAAATTTTTAAATGAATATATATATATATATATATATATATATATATATATATATAAAATTGATTAATTAATTTTACAAGTAAATAAATCTTGAAAACTGATACTAAAATAGATAACAGGGCATGCAACCCCCCTAACTAGCCCCCAAAAAATGAAAACTATTTTTTTTAATGCATGTAAAATTAGGCCTAGTTTGTAATCATATATTGTTTTTGGCATTTGGATTAATGAAAAAAAAAGATACATAAGCATATATAGGCATGCATGTTTGTAGTATGTAGTGGCCTAAAAACTCTATAGTTAGAAATCAGCATAAATTAAAACATTAAAAAGTCCAAAAATTATAAAAATCATATATTTGGAATGAGGAGAGAATTCTCCTAATCATGGTATTAATTTTGTGATTTTTATCACTGAAATTCATAGTGTATTTGGCAATGGAAATTGAATTTTGTTGTTTTATATCAAAACTCTCAGATTTAGCTATGTGTTGATAGGTTTGAGCCTTTGGCTTGGGAATCTAAGCCATTTGTGAGCCAAAAGGCTTGGTTTTTTAATTCAAACAAAACATAGTGCATACACATTCCTTTTACATTGCATTAAAAATTAGAAAATATCTATTAGAAGGGTATATGTTTTTTTAATTCAATGTGAAAGGAATGCATACATGATATAACATGCACACATTACTTTCACATCACACAAAAAGAGTAGAAAATATCTATTAGAAGGGGTAAATAGTTTACTAAAATAAATGTTAATTTTATATTCCTTATAATTTCAATTTATTTTAGTAAATATAATAAATTAGGATTACTATGCATCGGATAGAGTTGGTCTCACAATTGCACACCTTATGATGTGAGAGATAGTTTTTCTAGATCCAATGTGGCTAGTAATCAGGGAATTTTAGGTTTTAGTATTAAACCTAGGGATTTTAGGGCATAAAATTTGCAATTGATTTCTATTTTGTGTAAATATATAGTCATGTTATAGGTTTTTATGCCTTATAGATTACTCGCTATCATTTATAGGAGTCCTAAGCTTGTCAAAATTGAATTTTACAAACCACTCAATTTGAATTCAAACCAATGTGGTGTGATTAGGGTAATATAGGTCACATTGATGACCTACACACATCAAACAACCACTTTTTATTAATTTCACTTGCTCATAATCCCTCCCTCATCCCTAATCACTCTCTCTTTATCCCTTATCACCCATAATCACTCTCTCCTCATTCCTTATTGTCCCTGATCACTCTCTCATTGACCCTCACCATCCCTCATCATCTTTAATCACTCCCTCATTGTTAGTGCATTTCTTTGATTTATTGCATTTACTTGTATTTATCATTTATTATTTTGGTACACTAATTACTTATTATAATTAATCTATTATATTTATTAATAATTTACACTAGATAAGATAAATGTGTTTAGCTAGTAGTTAACTTAGACACTTATCTTGTAACAGTGGAGTTCCACTCCACTATTTAGGGTAAGATAAGATAAGATTATTTAACTAATAGTTAACTTTTGTTGATCATTTATACAAGTTGGACACCTATCTTGTTAGTCTGGAGTTGCTCTCCACTATTCATGTAGATAGATATCAGTTGAACTACACGTGTTGTGTGAGTTCCCTGATCTTTATCATTCACACCTTGCTCTATATAAGCAATGGATATTTATGTATTCTATATCAAATTAATATTGAATTATCAGAGTAATTCATCATATTTGAATTATTTAATCATTTCTGTTATTATCTCAAATATATAGTTATTATTTATTACTATAACTATTTTATCTCTTATTTATGGTTTCTATTAGTTTCGTTAGATCCTATAGCCAATTCTAACATGGTACCAGAGCTATCTTGAATCTATAGATTGATAAATATTCAAGAGAAAAATATCTAGATATAGGATCAATTTTTGAATTTTGTATACCAATACAAATCAAAGCTTTATGGAGAATTTTTGAGTTCATCATTGAGTTTAGAGTGCCTGAGATAGTCAAAATCATCTACAATTTTGTCTAAATTGGGCATAGAAGGTAAAATTGGCAAGGGTTTGATCTAGAAGCACCACGCCCAAATCTAGTGGGTACCTAAAAATTGAAGAGTTTTTGAACAAAATAGACCTCATGATTACATTTAGAAGACATCAAACCCTATAAATCCATATAAAATTTGTCCAACTTAGACATAGTCACCCTGGAAGACAAATGTTTTTTGCTCTCAGGTATAGTTGTACGGATTGTACAAACTGTGTAGACTATTTTTTTTGGTAGGCCTCATGGATCAGTAGGCATATTTGAAAGGATGAATTCAAAAGCCCATCATTTAAACACTGGGAGGTATTTTTGAGTGAATGTTTTTTTGAAATAACTTAAAATTTCATGTTCTTCCTTGCTATACTTTTAGTTTATTTCTAAATTTTTCTAGATTTTTCCAAAATTTAGATTTTTATATAGCAACTCTTGCCCATCCTCATTTTTAAAACTTCATAGGCTCATAACTTTCACATACGACCTCGAATTGAGGTCCCATTTTTTTTAAAGTTAATATTTTTTTGAGCACAACACATTGGTACATAAATTTTTATAATAAAGTGCATATTTTTTGTACTTTTAGACTAAAGGGCCTAAATGAGCTTTTTGTAAACTAGAAAAATTATAATCTAGACTTGTAATTACACTCAATTATAAAGTGCCAAAAATAATTGTTGGGTGGGATAAAATTGGGTAATTTAGGAGGGTTTTGTGGTGTATTCTATACTTTGATTTTTGCTTTGTGACAATTTATTTTTGATTGCATCATGGGGTATCCTAAGTTCTCACTATTAATGACATACAACTATAATACATGGAAATATAATTCTTGGAATGCATTAATGTTGCTAGGATATATGACTTACATTAAAAACTCTTCTTACTTCACCTACTGATGCAAAAGAGTTACAACACTTTCTCTTTGAAACTATTAAAGTAATTGGATGCATTCTATCTTACATGTCTTTAGATTTGAATTTCCATCTTTAAAAATGTACAACTCCAAAAGAGGCTTGGGATAAATTAGCATCATTGTTTGGTAAAATATATGAGGTTCATGGTTACCAAATTGACAATGAACTCATTAGTTTGGATCCTAAAAATTATGCTACATTACAAGACTACATCACTAAAGTCATAGATCTTAGAGTAGAAATTTCTAAATGTAAAATTGATAAAAAGGATATTCAATTGATTTTTAGTGCCTTACACAAATTAGGTTCCGAATATTCATCCTTTGTCTCTAGCTTTTAGGCTCATTGACTCACATTGGGCACATCTTATCAAATGCCCACCTTTGAGGTATCCTATGAGATTCTAATGACTGAAGAAGAAAAGTTAATAGCTATGGGTCTAATCAAGTCATCCAAATCTCAAGCTATATTTTAAAGTCAACCTCAACATAAGCAAGTTTCAACATCAGCATCAAATACAAGTTCAAGTAAAAAGAAGAAAATGAATCAGAATAAGTCACAAAAAGATAAGAATAAAGGGCAACAATATTTCTCATAAGGAGATTATAAATCCACTAATAAGAAAGGGGATTAAAAAAAAAGACTGCCACTCCTTGCCCTTATTGCGAAAAGGGGTTTCATAGTGAACAAGATTGTTGGAAGAAAGAGATTGATGAACTCAAGGGTCTACTAAAAAAGAATAACATAAATCAATCATCTTCAAAGGATTCTTCTACTCCTTCAAATTTAGGGAAAGGGAAAGCTACGGCATTAGTTTCACTAGCAAATTCTCCTAAGTAATGGGTCATTGACTTAGTTGCTTCACACCATATGGGTTATGATCAAAAACATTTTTTTAGATTAGAACTAATTTCCTTGCCTCATATTATCATAGGCAATGATTTTAAGGTAGATGTTATAGGAAAAGGTACAATTGATGTTGATAGTGGTGTATTCAAGGATGTCCTTTGTGTGCCAGGTTATCAACTAACCTTATTTCTATCTACCAAATCACTTACTTTGATACTGATAGGAAATTTGAGTTCACACCTGATTCTGTATCAATAAAAAAAATTAGAGGATAATGCCTTAGTTGTAGTGGGAAAATTCTATAATAATACTCAGATTTATTCATTCTCCCACTTTGTGCCTTAGTCTTCCTCTACATCTTTGCTCTCACACACTGATTTAGCAAACAAGTTATGGCATGAGTGATTTGATCATTTGAACTATTGCTATTTATAGTAGCTTAGTCAGTAGGAGATGGTTACATGACTTCCATAGATTTAGTTTTTAGGGGGTGTATGTCATGCTTATGCCTTAGGCAAACATCCAAAGGATAAGTTTGATAAAGGGAAGGCTTGGAGGGCTACACAAGTCCTCAAACTTGTTTATAGTGATTTAGTGGGTCCATTACCTACTTTGTATTTTAGTAAACCCTACTATGTTCTCACATTTATTGATGACTATTCCAAATATACTTGGGTTTATTTTTTAAAACTCAAGAGTGAAGTATTTGATAGATGTTTAGAGTTCAAATCTATAGTAGAGAAATAATATGGGAAGGATGTCATGATTTTTCACATAGATAATGGGAGGGAATATGTGAACAACAAGTTTGAACAATTCTATGCTCTTGAAGGAATTGATCTTCAGCATTTAGTTGCATACACAACTCAGTAGAATGGTGTAGCAAAGAGGAAGAATAGATTCTTAAAAGAGATGACAAGTTATATGATTAATGAAAAATCATTAGTACCTAGGTACTAGGTGGAAGTGATTAATTGTACTGCATATATATAGAATAGAGTTTATCACAAAGCTTTACAGGGGATAACACCTCTTGAATCTTGGTGTAATAGGAAGCCAGATGTGTCATTTTAGATTCTTTGGCAGTCTAGCATGGGCTCACATACCTTCAAACAAGTGTCATGCTTTAGAACAATAAAGCTAAACTTGAATATTTATGGGATATCCTAATGGCATTAAGGGATATCAACTCACTGATCTAGATTCACATGAGATTATTATAATGAGAAGTGTTTACTTTGAAGAAAGTCCTTCAAACTTGTCTTCTAACATTTCTCATTATTCTTCCTTATAAGAATCAGATAGCAATTACGATGATACTCCTATTTTATCTAGTCATAGGGATGATAAGGTATTACCTCCCTAATAAGGTTTAGCAGGTCATGTTCTTACTTCTCCTCTTCCAGATCCTTACCCATTAATGCCTTTATGGGCTAGATAGTCTTTGGCAGATGTAGACCCTCTTGTTAGGGATCCATTAGATAGAAGGAGAACATGGTCAAAACATGATCTTCCATATTTCTACATTGCCACAACTTCTGATCCATTGTCTTTTCAAGAAGCCAAAGGGACAATTGAGTGGGATTCAATGATGGAAGAAGAGTATGACTCATTGATTAGGAACAAAACTTGAGATATTGTTCCTCTTCCTAAGGGAATAAAATTAGTATGATGTAGGTGGATATATTTGACTAAGTTTGTAGTGGATGGAAATATTGATAAGTATAAAACATGCTTAGTGGCCAAATTTTTTTCCCAAGTAGAAGGCATTGACTATACAAAAACATATACACCTGTTGCTAAGATTAATTCTATTCACTTGATACTAGCTATTGGTGCAACTCATGGTTGGGATATACATCAGATGGATGTCAAGAGCACATTTCTTCACATGGATATTTATGAGAAGATTTATATGGAGCAACCATAGGGGTTCATTCAAGATTCTTCATTGGAATGTTGCTTAAAGAAGTCTCTCTATGGTCTAAAACAAGCCCCTAGGGCTTGGTATTTTAAGATGGACACATTTCTTCTCTCAATTGGGTTCTTGAGATGTCACTCAGATTTGAATGTCTACATTCTATGGTAGAAGGATTCACTATTGTACTTGGTGCTCTAAGTTGATGATATCATTATTATAGGGAGCACAACATCCATCATCAACAATGTTAAGACTACACTTCATGACAAGTTTTCTATGACAAACATGGTATTATTACATTATTTTCTTAGGATTTAGATAGTACAATCTTCTTTTAGGATTACACTTTCATAGCCCAAGTATGCCATAGACTTGTTAGCTCAGTTTCAGATGGTTGATTATAGGCTTGCATCGACTCCTTTCTTATCTAGAGTTATAATTGAGGTTCATTGTTCCACTCCCTTGGTTGATGCCACATTATATCATCAACTTGTATGAAACCTCATCTATCTGACTCATACATGACTTGACATTTCATATGCAATTGGCATGGTTTCACGCTTTATGCAGACACCACATGAGCTTCATTGGAGAACCACCAAGCACATTTTGAGCTATATTCAAGGTACTATTAGATACATGATTCACATATAGTAGGTACAGGTTTAGACTTGGTGGGATACATGGATTCTAACTAGTCTAGTGATTATGATGATCGTAAGTCCACTTTTGGTTACAACTTTCACTTCATATCTAACCCCATTTATTGGTAGAGTAAGAAACAAAATGTTATTGATCTTTCATCTATAGAGGCTGAATATCATGGTACTATTAATGCCACTAATGGGCCTATTTGGCTTTAGAATATTCTCACTAACCTTGGTGTTCTATTTTGGAAGCCATCAATCAGCTACTATGATAACCAGAGCACTATCCTAATCTTGAAGAATCTAATTCATCATCAAAGAACTAGACACATAGAGATCCATATGCACTTTATCAAGGAGTTGATTTAGGTGGATATCATTGATCTTCAATATTATCTTACATAGGAGTAGATTGTAGATATTTTCACCAAACCTTTCACTGAGAGCACGTATCTTCACTTGTGATCTCTTTTGGGGGTACAAGACATTAGTTCTTTAGGGGACATTAGTTCTTTAGGGGTGGTCTCCTAGACCTTCATTTTGAAGAGGATTTTTTTCCTTTAGGTTTTCTCCTTTCCTCATCTATTTTTATAAAGTACCTAATATAGATACACATTGCTAAGACTCTTATCTGCATAACCCTACCTAAGCTTCGCTTATGGGGGTGTTGGTGCATTTATTTGATTTATTGCATTTACTTGTATTTATTATTTATTATTTTGGTGCACTAATTACTTATTTTAATTAGTTTATTATGTTTATTAATAATTTACACCATATAAGATAAGCTTGCTTAGCTAGTAGTTAACTTAGACACTTATCTTGTTACAGTGGAGTTCCACTCCACTATTCAGAGTAAGATAAGATAAGATTGTTTAAATAATAGTCAACTTGTGTTAATTATTTACACAAGTTGGATACCTATCTTATTAGTGTGGAGTTGCACTCCACTATTCATGTAGACAGATATCAGTTGAACTACACATGTTGTATAAGTTCCCTGATCTTTATCATGCGCACCTTGATCTATATAATCTATGGATATTTATGTATTCCATATCAGATTAATATTGAATTATTAGAGTAATTCATCATATTTTATTTATTTATTCATTTTTATTATTATCTCAGATATATAGTTATTGTTTATTACTATTACTATTTTATCTCTTATTTATGCTTTTTATTAGATTTATTAGATCTTGTAGCTAATTCTAATAATCATTATCCATAATCACTCAATCATTGACCCTCACTATCCTTCATCAACCTTAATCACTCCATCATCCCTAATCACTCCTCATCCTTAATCACTCCCTCATTAACCCTCACCATACCTCATTGACCCTTAGCATCCCTAACCATCCATAATCACTTATTCATCATCCCTCATCATCCCTAATCACTCTCCCCTCATCCTTCATAACACATAATCACTCCGTCCTCATCTTCATTAACCTTCACCATCCCTAATCACTTCATCATCATCCCTAATCATTCTTTCATCGACCTTAACTATCCCTCATCATCCATACTCACTCCCTCCTTATCCCTCCTCATCCTTAATAAATCCCTCAAATACCTTGATGGTGGGTGTAGTGTCTTCTCACTTGTTCCTAATTATCTTAAGCTCTTATTTTGAAAATTTATCACTCAAATAAGCCCCAAGGAAAATATTATTTTATTGATCTTATTTCACTCAAATAAGTAACTAAGAGATATAATATGATTATCTAGTAGGATTAAAATACACATATCAAAATCCATGCCCAAATTGTGGAGAGAGAGTGTATCGATATCCCTAAGCCATAATAAATAGTCATGTAAGAGAGAAAAGAGTGGGATGAAATTATACTACTTACATATATAGATTGGGATTTGGGCATATAAGACACCCTTAATATAAATTTTGATTGTGATTAGGTCTATTATAGGCCAAAATTGACACAAAAACACGATATCCACTTATGATCAAGGTAAATTCAAACAATGGGCCCACCATACTAATGCATCTCATACATAGTGAAGTCCATTAAATTATGCCAAGAACTTAAAATCAACTATTGTATTAATAGGGTAGGAATTGGCCATCACATCATGTTGACCACACTTGAATTTCATTATGTATCACATCAACATCATGAAATGTGTATAAATATGACATTGATCTATTCTATGATATGGATATATACTACATCATACAAATCATTCATACCATGTTAATAATTATGCACATTGGGTCACTCCCTCCAATACAATTATGGTGGGTGCAATGGATTTTTTCTTATGCCTAATTGTCCTCTAGTTACTTATTTCTCTATATAGGTTAGAATGCTCCCTCTCTTTTTAAGATATGGATTGGGTATTCAATTGGGTATTTAGGTATGGTAAAATCAAGATCAAGATATGGCTCAAATATTTAATTATGTAGGGAATCCTCAAGTAGGTAATACTTAATGGTACATATTTATTACATATGTAACATGATTAAAAAAATTATTTATTAGTTTTTATATGAAGAAGTAATCTTCCCTTGCCAACAATAGAAGCTAAGTAGTTTGGGCATAACTAAGTAGGTAGGGAAAGAATATGTGCAAGATATAGATCAAGAAGAAAGCTTCCCTTGATAACTACAAATATATTTTAGAAATGGCAAGTGGGTAGGACAAGAACAAATCTATATATTAGGAAGCAAGCTTCCCTTGCCTTATTGGCTAGGGCATAGCTAAGTAGGTAGGATAATAATAAAGCTATCTATTAGAAGTCAATCTTCCCTCAATTGATATGCCTTAATCTAGAAGAAAAGAGAAGATATATATATTAGAAAGGCAATCTTCATCTGATATATATGATTTACACCCTTGATATTTATTAATAAGGCATTCTTCCCTTGATATGCTATTAGGTGAAGCAAAGTTAGGTATAATGAAAGAAAGCTTTACTTGCCTTACTCCTTGACATAGATGAAGTAGGTATGGAAAATTTCCATTACCTTATTAGTCAGGGAAACTTTTAGATTTTTTAGGGCCTTTATAATGGTAATCATCATATATCCATGGTAGGTCCCCCATTCCTATGCTATCTTTTGATATAATATATTAGGATCGGGGCATACTTATATTATGGTAGGTCCCTAGTTTGGCCTTTAGAATGCATTAGGTCATGTCCAATATATAAATAACCACTCCTAAAAAAATGTATTAATTAATAATCCATTAATTCACTTAATAGACCAATTTTGATATATATTATGTTGGGTATAGATTGATTTGGGTTGGGAAAAACACTCTACTAGCTACCAAATTGGAACACACTCTAAAAAATTGGTGATAGCCTATGTATCAATTTAAAAATATACTTTAATATGGATAGATTATTAATGACATATAAAGAAAATTAGAAGTCAACAATGGGTTTGGGATGATAAATCACAACTAGTCTCCAATCACCCCTATCTATATAGAGATAAGTTGGGATTCTCAACTCTAGGATTAGAATTCTTAGATGCCCAAATCCTAATATAGATATGTAAGTAATAAAATTTCATCCCACACTTTCCTTTATTTTTTGCCTATTTATTTTGTCTCAAGGATCTAGATACACACACTCTCCATAGTTCAAGCATGGATCACCATATAGATGTTCAAATCCCACCAAACAATCAGATGAGATATTTGAGTTCCTTATTTGAGTGAAAGAGGATGAGTAAAATAATAATTTATTTAGGCCTTATTTGAGTGAGTAAAATTTGGAATTAGAATAAAATACAATTAGGCACAAGTTGTAAGACACTATACCCACCATCAAGGTATTTTAGGGAGTGATTAGGGATGAGGGATGAGGAGGGAGTGAGAAGGGATGATGAGGGACAATTAGGGAGTCACTAGGGATGATGAGGGATGGTGAGGATCAATGGGTTAGTGATTGGGGATAATGAGGGAGTTATTATAGACGATGAGGGATAGTGAGGGTCAATGAGGAGTGATTAAGAATGATGAGGGATGAGGAGGGAGAGATTAGGGATTATTAATGATGAAGAGGGATTTACTATGGATGATGAAGGATGATGGTGTGATTAGGGATGATTGAGGATAGTGAGGGTCAATGAAGGAGTGATTAGGGACGATGAGGTCATGACTAGAGATGATGAGGGATGGTGAAGTATAATGAGGGAATGATTAAGGATAATGAGGAATGAATAAAAATTGATTGGGGCTAATGAGGGATGAGGATGAAGTTATTAAGGATGAGGGAGGGATAAATAGCAAGTGAAAGTAACACAAAATGGTCATATGCTTTGTTTAGGTCGTCAATGTGACCTATGCTACCCCAATCACACAAATTTGAATTTAATTAAAAGTGAGTGTTTTGTAAACTTTAATTTTGACAAACCTAGGACTCTTACAAATGCCATCAAGTAATTTGAAAGGAATACAAACCTTAAAAAATGACTATATTTTTACCTTGATGTCTATTTTGGATAAATATAGTCATTTTTAGGTTTTCATGCCTTATGAATTACT
>JARHVA010006881.1:542500-582500 GCA_037957365.1 Torreya grandis
TGTATGACTGTATTTAGGTGTGGCAGTTGGGTGCACTCATAAACACAAGTCTCTTAGGTGATGTTAGTGTTTCGATGGGTATTCAAAGTAGGAATTACTCTTGATGAAAACATAAACTAGTCAGGTGAAGTTATGGGTATTCTAGGTAGGAAGTGCTCTCAAGAAGACACAAGTGGGTCTAGTATACATGAGGTAGTGAGAGTTCAAAAAAGTGGTCAACATGGTAATTGTTGTCATTGTGGTTGAAAGGACCAAGCAACATTCATCACAAAATGCATGATATTTAGGTTGAAATGGACCAATTATGAGGTGACAAGGTGGTTATCAAGGTGTTCAAAGAAGGTAGTCTCCATGAGTGGTTTCTTTTTGAGGTTTTATTTTAAAAGGTTTAGGTGAAGACGTAAAGGTAAAAAGTTAAACCTATGAATGTTGATGATTAGGGTTGAATAAGAGACCTTCAATGGTCACCCTAACCGTCGATGATCAAGGGGCAAGCCCTAAAATTCCAGTGGTTATTCTACCAACAGTCACACACAGTGACCATTGATGCTCATACCTAATTATCAATGATCAATGATCATCAGTGATTTGGTCACCTAACCATTGGTAGTCACCATGACCATCGATAGTTGACTAGGGTTGGGGTTTGTTTTGAAAAGGTCAAATGTTGTAAAGTTGAATATTTTGATATTTTGAATGCTTTTAAAGTTTTAGATTTTGATAATTTGAATGTTTTGGCTATTTGTTGAGGATTTAGGTTAAAATTTTAATGGTAAGGGCTAATGGTTAATGGTTTATAGATAATAGTTAATATTGGGGCTAGGTGCACTAGGTAAAGTGGGTGAATGTGTAGCTTTTAAGATAGGTTAGGTTAGATGCCTATGAGTTGAATAGAGGGTGAGGTAGGTGTGATAGGCAGAGTTCCTAGGCAAAAATAGTATAGAAAACTAATTTTGTTGACTATAAAACATTATGGGCATGGGAGTAGATCTAGATACAGGATTGGGTACCTCACATCTTCATGGAGATCCACCAAGGGATGACCCCAGTAGATTGGGCACATATGGAGGAGGTCAGGCTTGTAGTGATGCAACACCACCAACATGTGCCATGATATGTAGTGATGATTGTGGCCTTCATAAAGAGATGGGATCCAACCATGAACACCTTCTTACTACCCACTAGTGATATGAGTATCTTTCTAAGGATGTGTACAAGATCACATGGTTACCCTTTCGAGGTGATTTGATATATCACATTGAGTGGGAAGAGTGGGAGGAGTTCTTAGAGATAATATATGGAGATGATCATGATTATGTTAGGTATCATGCTATGGGTTTCATCTACTCTACACTCTATTAGAGGGTGATGGGTGAGAGGATATTGATGACCATAATGGTAATGGTAGTTTCATGTTTTACCCTTATAGATTTGAGTAGCAAGAGGTTTCCCTATCTACTACTAGTGGTATTAGTTGAGATGCTATTAGGATGTACATTGTTTAGATGGGTACTCATGCTACTTATTTAGATATATAGGGAGATGTGGAGTTTTAGATCTCATAATAGGTATGACATTAGCATCAAACTTGTCCTACAATACTAGGCTTATAAGCATATTTGAGTGTTGAGGTTGATGGGGCTATTATGGGCAAGGTATGCTTAAATAGATTTCCCAGCTGGTTTCATGTGGTGGAGAGATGAATTTTCCATTTCAGGTGTAGGAGGAATATCTCATGATGTAGATTGGTTTAGGGGTGCACTAGATGTATTGGTGATTGTTGATGTTACCTAAAGGCCATATGTTGGGTTTTTAGAGTGGGCCAGATATAAGAGGCATACTTTATCCATATAGAGTTACAAGTAGATCTTCAATAGGAGGGATGGGGAGGTAGAGATCATATCATTTGATAGGGTTTGGAGATAGTTCAACTTGGTTCAAGGTATCTTGATCCCATTCCCCATGTATAAGAGGGAGGATGCAGAGATCCTACTTCTTGAGCCACATCCAGTACATACCTTGCTAGATCATGAGGAATTGCCAATGAGGCCATTAATTGATGATGTAGGTTTTCTATATGGTTACCTTGTATGGTACCAAGCTCTTTACATGGCTACAAACTTTAGTGGGGATGATGGTGGTAAGTAGCCTATGGATGTAGATGTGGATAGTAGAGGTTAATGGGTATAGGTTCAAGGGGTTACCCTAGATGTAAAGGTAGGAGTGGTGCTAGCCACTACATAGGCATAGGTTTCAATATTACAAGGTTAGGTGGCTACTTTATAGGGTCAAGTGGTAATACTTATAGGTGATAGAGACTAGGATAGAGCTTCACTAGCCTTGGTCACTTAGGAGAGAGACTCCTTGAGATAGGCTAGAGGAGGATTAGTAGCATATTTAAGACCACCAAAAACTATCCCTATGGCATGATACCTAGCCATAGTTGAGGAAATACCTAGAGTGGAAAATACTCTATCATAGTCATAATATAATGATGTTTTTACAAAGAGTGGGGGTTAATTTCACCAATGAAGTCCATAACCCATTGTGATAAGGACTAAAAATTAGTGGAGACATGAAGAGTATGGCTAGGTACATGATGTAAATTGGCATGTTGTCGACACTTAACACACTTTTTCACATAATCACAATAGTCTTCATTAAGGGTAGGCTATTAATATCCAAGGTGAAGGATGTGTTTGGCTAAAAAGAGACCACTAAAGTGTCCTCGACATATCCCATCATATGTTTCCTTGATAGTATAAAAGGCTTCATGACTGCATAGGCAATGAAAAAGGAAACCATCAAAGCCATGTTTATAAATAATTCCCCCAATAATGGTGTAATGTGAGGTAATCTAGATAAATAATCTTTGAGCATTCCTAAAAATACCAAAATAAATGATGGTGAGGTTGAGATAGTCAAAGGTATGTTGATACCAAAGGTTAGGTTAGGTCTCCTCCACATTGAAGATGGTGTGAGAATTTGGTTTGACATAAGAAGGCTGGGTAAATCTATGTCTAAAAATAGATTCCTTAGAGTTAGAGGGTGCATATGATTTTTGGGAGGAAAGGGAGGCCTTGGTATTGGTAAACTTATTGGTAGATCATGGGGTGGACTAGATGAAGTACTTTTCAAATGATGTTAAGAGTTCATCAACTAGGTTATTGTACTTTTTCAAAACATCATTCTTACATTGGTAAGAGATGTTGATTTGATTGACCACAAGTTGAGAGTCTCTAAAGATTTTCATCATTTTGACTCCCAAGGCTAAAGTGGTTTGAAGGCCTATCATTAGGGATTTATACTCAGCCATATTATTGGTACATTCAAAGTCAAGCTTGAAAGATAAAAGAAAAGGTTCACCATCAAAGGGAATAAGGATAATGCCAAGTCCCCCACCACATTGATAATTTTATTCATCAAAGAACATGGTGACTTGATAGGTGAAGTTTACTTGAGAGAGGGTCATGATGGATCCATTAAAGAACTCAAGAGGAGGAGGTTGATTGTCTATTAATGGTGCTTTGATCAATTGGTTAATAATGACTTACCCTTTAATTGAATTTTGTTGAAGAAACTCAAGGTCAAAATTAACTAGGAACATGAGACACTTAGCCAAACATTGGTTTTGATATGGCTTGGAGTGCATATACTTGAGTGGATTGGTATTGATTATGACATAGGTTTTATGGTTGAGAAGGTAGTGGAGAAGTTTAGTGGCCATGAAGACTAAATCTAGGCAAAGTTTTTTTGTTATGGGTGTATCAAGTCTTGTACTCTACAAGTGTGTAGCTTGATGTAGTAGATGGCTCATTCTTTGTGGTGTTCATCTTGATCAGAAAACATTAACCTTAAAGAGTGGTTAATGGTAGAGATATAAAGGTAGAAGGTTGAGTATACCTGGGATGGGTGAGGATAAGTGGAGATAAAAGGTAATTTTTGTGTGAATCAAAGGACTTTTGACAATCACTATTCCACTTAAAAGATACATCCTTCTTTAGAAGGTGGTGGAAGGGTTGGCATCAGTTTGAAAGCTAAGAGATAAAGTGATGGATGGATTGAAGCTTCTCCTATAAAATATAGAGTTTCTTGAGTTTAATTGGAGGAAACATATCAAGGATTGATTTGATTTTGGTAGGATCAACTTCAATTCCCTAAAAGGAAATGATAAAGCCAAGAATATTTCCTAACAAGACCCCAAAAATGCACTTCTTAGGGTTAAGGTATACATGGTAATGAATGAGGCACCTTATGATAGTTGGATTTCCTAAGAAGGTCATCCACATAGTGACAATCTTATAGATAAGGTCATAGAATATGTAAGTCATGGCATATTGGTAGGTTACACCAGCATTATTTAGTATGAAAAGCATGAACTTATAGTAGAAGTTTCCCCATGGGATAATAAAGGTGGTTTTATGCTAATTTATAGGGGTGATTAGTATATGATTGTAACCCAAGAATCTATCCATGAGAGATAACATCTCATGGCCAACTGTAAGATCAATTAGTTGATCGATGCTTGGTAGAGGAAAGTCATATTTTAAGAAATCAAGGTTGAGTTCATGAAAGTCCACACAAATGTGTAATCCCCTTGTGCCTTTGGTGATAGGCATGACATTTGAGACCCATTGGGGATAATTAATGGGTTGAATAAAATTGATAGATAGATGACTTTGAAGATCTTCTTTGATGAGAAGGGCTATACAGAGGTGCATTCATCAAATTTTTTTCTTAATGAATTTATTATCATGGTTTGTGACTATGTTATGGGTAACAATGGTGGGTTAAATTCCTAGCATGTCACTATAAGACCAAGAAAATTCTATGCTTCGATCTTGGAGGAAAGAGGGGAAGTCCTAAAGTTCCTTGGAATTTAGTGATTGGCCAAATTTGATAATATAGGGGTTGTTCAGAGTGCCCAAGTTTATATCCATGATGGATTCATTTAACATGATAGAAGTCTTTAGAGGTAGGGATTTATAGATTGAAGAATTTAAGACACCAAGATATGTGATAATGGAGTCATCATCCTAGCATTAAATGATGTTAATGGTAAGAGAGTCATCTCCTATCATCCCAAGATGGGTTAAAGGGATGGTTATGGTCACCGCTTCCTTTTGATAAGTCAGGGCTCTTAGGCTAATCATGTTTATGAAAACAAATAGGTGGGATTATGTCATCATCCTCACACTTAGGTAGAGAAGAGGTTGGTGAGGAAGGGATGTCTTCCTCAAAAATTGTGATGGTAGATGGTTTGGTTTTCCTCTTGTTAGGTAGAATGAAACCAAGGCCTTATTTCTCATGAGGCTTTCTGGTCTCGATGGAAATCAACTCATTTGGGCCATGCTCATAATGTCCTAGGCTAAATCCTTTCTAAGCACACCTATGGAGGTATGTCTTGGAAAAGTTTGGGTTGTCCAAATAGGAGAAGCTAGAGGTGAATGGTTGAGCCAAAGAGGAGTTGGTAAAAGCACCAAATGGTTTTTCAAGTCCCCCATAAATGAAATGGGTTTGATATTTTTAGGGTCTAAAGGGAATAATGGATCTGATAATGAGATCATACCTAGGTTGGTGGTCAAGTTTCCCATACTTTTGGGGAGTAGGGAAAGTGTCAAGGGTGAGGAGGCAATATTCCCCTAGTGAAAAATGTTGGAATATGGATTCCAAGTGGTCTAAGGTGGGGATTTGATGGAAGGGGATGGATGAGACAGTTAATTCCTCATTGTTATAAGAAGATATGACTTCATATTTCATGGTTGAGGGCGTGTATTTTTTTGATGAGGGTAAGTTAGATGGAGGTATAACAATGTCATTAGGTTAGTAAGTCATGTTGCATGATGAAAAGGGGCTTGGGTTAGCTTGTATGGTGATAAATAACCTTCATGTTTAAATTTGATACAATGATGAATGGTAGAAGGTACACAACCCATGGAGTAGATCCAACGTCATCCCATCAAAACAAGAATTTTCCTTCCACTACATAGAAGAGTTTTGGGAGTGTGTGAGGTCTTAAATGGATATGAAGGAAAATACTTCCTAAAGTAGTGGCCATGGTGTCATTGAAGGATCAGAAGATGGCTAAGGTTTTAGACATGACATTGTTTGGTAGTTTGAGTTTATCATAGGCATGGGAGGAGATGATATTAATATTGGCTCCCCTATCAATCATGACCCATTTGATGTAGGTTTGGTTGATGTAGTTAGTAATAAAGAGAGGGGGATCTGGGTCATCTAGATGGATAGAATGTATTTTTGAATCATTAAAGGTGACAAGGTTGGAAATTTGGAGAGCACCAACAAAGGCTATCAGAGCTTGAGGGTCTTCAAGTTAGACCTCTACTAATTAGAATGCCTCTATCATTTTTGGTGATGATGGGGTGAACTATAAATTAACTCATATAAGCTCATCTTTGTTGGGGTCTAGTGAAGTTATTTTAGAACCACTCTTCTGATTGATTTGAAGGGGTTGGATTGTGAGGCACTGAAGATAGATACCTTGGGTTTAGTTGAAGGTGAAGGTTCTTGATTTTTACTTGGTTGGGAGGTGGAAGATGGGTATGTCCATAGGATTGACACTTTAGCCTTCCCCTTATATTTTTGCTGAGCATGTGATCACATGGATAGTATGGATGGAGGGAAGATATGGGGTAAGAGATTGGCTTGGTTCTTCATGACTCTGAGGTGAGAGTGGGGGAGTAGGTAGGCATTGGGTATTGGTTGTTTTTGGTTGATTTGGTGGTGGGCTCATGGGAGGTTCATATGTTAATAGGTTTCCCTCATCATAGAGATGATGAATTATGGTTTGGAGAGATTTTAAGTTCTCCATGTCATACCCTAGTGTCCTATGATAAGAGAACACTTGGTAGTCATCATACCAAATTGGTTTTAGAATAGAAGGGTGAAATGGTTTTATAAGAGGTAAGGTCAATTAAGAGTCTTGTAATAACCTTTAGAAAATGGTTGAGGAAGACTCAACTAGACATGGAGAGGGTTTAGAGGCTTTGGCCTTGGTGGTTGAGATGGAAGTTTGTTTAGAAACATGCTTGGTGGTAGAGGTGTTGGGTAAGGCAGTGTGTTTAGTTGATGATTTTCGTTTAGGTAAGGAGGTTTATAGGTTAGAGGTGGAACATTTCAAGATAGATAGATTTGATATTAATAACTCAATGAAGATGGGTGTGTCAAAAAGTAACTGTGAAGGTGTAACCAAAAGTGATGGTTGGGTTTTGGTTGAGACAGTTAGTTTCCAAATCAAAGTAGAGGGATGAAGCCCCAAAATAGAGGGTAAGGTTAAGGGAGGCAAAACTTTGGCCTTGTGGCCTCTTGGTGGTTTTACCTCCTTGGTTGGTTTGTTTTGGTGTTTGGTTGATGGGTTTGGTGAGGTTAGCTCTAATTTCATAGATTAATGATTAAGGCTCTATGTGGGGAAGATGCCAAGGTTTGTGGTTGGCTTAGCTAAAGTGATAGAAGAGGATTTTGTCATTTGGGTTTTGGTTATTTTGGATCATTGAGGGGTGGTTGGTTTAGTAGAGGTTATGATTGGTTGGGTTGATATGGTAATGGGTTGGACAATAGAAGTGGCAGGTTGGTTTGCAAAAGATGGGGTTGGAAGTGCTTATTTGGTAATGTAAGGGAGTCCCAATTGCTACCAAAATGTATCCTAATCTATGTCAAGTTTGGAGATAAATTCAAATCTCTGAACTAACCTTGAGAATGGTTTGTAGACTAGTCTTATTCCCTAAATAGTGGGATCAAAAGGTAAACCCATAAGTTGAGAATGGGAAGTGGTGACCTCATCTTTTTCTTTGATCAAAGGATGCAAGGGTTCCATGGGTGGTTATTTAATGGGAGGTATAGGAAAGGTGGGTTATTCCTTGGGAATCACTTCCAAAGGAGGGGGGATTATTTGATAGTTGAGAGAGAATGTAAAGTGGTGATAGTTGCTTGCTTGGGTATGTCAACTAGAGGAGGGGTTATGACTCCATTACCTCAATAAGTAGAGGAGGGGAAAATGATACTTCCTTAGCTTAGATATCTAAAGGAAGAGAAGGTAAATCCACTACCTCAATAAGTGGAAAGGGTGAAGAATAGGTAGAGTGGGCGGTAGGTTCTTCAACAATGAACATGTCAAAAACCATATTGATGGTATGGGCATCATGAGAAGACTTAGATTTTTTGCTCTCATTTTTGGTAGGTGCATGAATGGGAAAATTTTGTCTAAAAATGTCAAGGGATTGGTTTAAAGGTGTATTAGGGTTGGCTAACACAAGTTCTCCCTTATCAATGATGGATTGGGAACTACTTTGGAAGGTATTACACCTACTAACATCATACCCCATTACTCGATGGAAAGCACATAGATCATTATAATTATACTAGCTAGGTGTAGGACAAAAAGAATCAAATTATTAAGGAGGCTTGGTAGGATGAATTTATATGATATTAACCTTTGACAACTTCTCCAGGATCAAAGTGTAGGATTCCCCAAATGGAGTAAATTACTTTTGATTATTTTAGTTTTGGTTCCTCACATTTTTATTTGAGGAGCTAGAGGAGTTTGGTTGGTTGAAAGATGGTGGAAGAGTGGTATTAAGGACAATCGTATTCATAGTTCCCTTGATTTTGGTCTTATTTTTGGTTTGGTTGTTTGGTTTAGAGGAAGAAGTCTCATTGGTTTTGTAGTTAGAGTTTTTTTTTAACTTTAGCTTTCCTTCATTAATGGCTCTATTTTATAGCTTACGTGCCATGGTAAAATATTCATCAAAGGTTCTAAAAATATGAACATGTAATGTAGAAGATATGTTCTTGGCACATGCTCAAGTGAAAGTTCTATCAGTTCAAGTTGGGGTAAAGAAAAGGAAAGTTTATTGACCAAGCTTCTCCAGTGGGATAAAAAATTAACAATAGATTCATCATCAAATTGTCAGATAGAGTAAAGGTTAGTGATGGAAACTTTCTTGGATATGTTTATCAAAAAGTTATCCAAGAAAATTTGAGACAGATGGGTGAAAGAGAAGAGGGAATATTTAGTTAAGGAAATATACCAATCCAATGCCGGTCCTGACAAAGACATAGGAAAAGTGCAGAGAAGGAGAGAATCATCATAGTAAATAAAATAACATGCATGACTAAATGCCTTGAGGTGATGTTGGGGGTCTTCCTTACTTTGAAACTTAGAAATTTCCCATTTAGGGGGATAGGGTTAGATAGGGATAAATGGGTGACTAGGTTCATTGTAGATTTGTTCATATGATAAGATGTTTTGAGCACTAGAGATGGATGACTCTAAGGTATTCATTTTAACCATGAGCATTTTCATTAGATATGATTGGGTTTGTGCACCTAAAGTTATTTAAGGTGCATATTATTATTGTGGTTAGGTGACATATTGATAATTGGTAGGTGGTTGAGGAGCTTCCACATTTTGGTACATAGACACTGGTGGTTGGGTGGGAGCTATGTAGGGGTAGGTAGATGCATGTGGTTGGGAAGTAGGTAGAGGTACATTCCCTTGTGGGTTAGGGATGTAACCTAACTTTGGTATAATGGGAACATGTTGGGTAGAATAGGTGGTTAGGTTGGTGATTAAAAGAAGGGTAGTGACCTTTGTGCTAACTAGGGATAAGGTAGAAGGTATAGGCATTTTAAGATTTTGAAGTGGGGTAGTGGTTAGTGGAAAGAGTTTAGCCAAAGGAAGGTTAGAACTATTAGTGATAGGTACTCCCATGGTGATGGGAGTATAGGTGTCTAGTGGTTGGGGTAATCCTAAGGTAGAGTTGTTGGTGGGGGTGGAAGGTATAAGGGTGTTTGTAGGTTGGGCAGGTTGGTTTTCTACAGTAGTATAAAAGGGATTATTGGTAGATGAAGAAGCTTAGGTAGTCAATGGTTGGGTGGTGACTTTGGTAATATACATGTTTCCCATAAGGTGGGAAGGCATGTCATAAGGTGGGTCCATAAGTAGAACCAAAGTAAGGGTACAATGAGGTATGGTGTTAAGATAATGTTGAAGGGCTATAGGGTTGTTATCTTAGAAGTGGTAAAGTTAGTATCTCCTTGGGGAACATATTGAGGGAAATAAGTAATTATCAAAGAATGATGAGACTTTTTTGGTTTAGAAACATACTCCATGGATGAGGAGGTAGAAGGAGTTGATTGGTTTGGTGATGGATTTTATTTTGATAGATTCTTTTGTTGCTAGTGAGTTAGAACCATCTAAGGCAAGGGAGCGAGAATACACAAGTAATATCACCACTCAAATAGAAAGAATAGAATAAATGAGCAAGGAAAGAAATCACACACTAGAAATTACTTTAAGTCCTAAATTTATTTTTAGTCTCTATTTTGGCTTATGCCTTAAGCTTTCAATAAATTGTGTGATTTCACTTAAGCTAAAAAAATAGGTACTAGAAAATAAATCTATTCATAGTTTCAGGGTGTGTTTAGGATCTCAAAAGGGTATATATTGGAAATAAATATGTGGATTGGTATTGGGACCTACCCCCTCACTTCACACATTATAGTGATAAGAGTGTCATGTGCTTGGCCAATATATACCGATTTCTAGAGTTTATGCTCAACTTGAGAGTTGAGTTGGTTCTCCCCTTCGTAATGACCTCCAAGTAGGATTTTTGAGAAGGGTAAGGTGAATTATAGGTGATTAAATACTATTTGGGCTTTACCTCAAGTTTTTTTAGATGTTTTATTGATGTAGGTGGTTTGGTTTAGTGTGTGATATAAGTGATGCTATAATTGAATCACTTTGCTCTAATTTAAACTATGTGAGCTAAAATTATAAGCAACTAATGTATGTAGTTGGTTTTAAGACCAAAAGAAAATTTAATTTCATTTATGAGAAAAAAATAGAGAGAAGAGCATATAGATGCAAACAAATGAAACCCAAGTAGAGACTCAAGGGTCCCACCAAGTGGGCCAGAATGTTTCAGAGAATTTTAGCTTATATTCCAAGAGAAGAAGAAGAAAGAAAATATATATGGGTATGGTTGAAAAAATTGTTTGATTATGCACACATTGAATTAGATGACTATGAAGAGCTCTTCTTTGGCTTGGGAGGATGACCTAAAAATAAAACAAGACTAAATAAAATGGTTGGTAGATAGATAGCTGGGTGGATTGCCTAACGCTACCTAGATCCTAGAAGCAAGAGCTTCCTCAGAGGCTACCAATATACATGTTTTAAACAATTAAGTTTAGAAAATATAAGATAAAATATGTGTATCAATAATCAATTGGTACTAAAATTAAACATAAGAAATGCTTGAAAAATAAATAGACTAAAATGACTAATATAGCAACAAGCAAGTTGTAATCATATAAAATGCAAAAATTGGTAACTTGAGTGTGGCTTATGATACCCAACCCTTAATTCCCTCTTTCTTCCTCTCATAACCCTCATAGGCATGTTTTCACTAATTCTCATTCATCCATAGCCTTTCAGAATTGATCCTAGCTAAGATAGACTACTCTTTCCATGACTAATCCCTCATCCTAGGCCCCATCAACTCAAGACAATAATGCCACACTTGGAATATAGTGCCAGTGCTACTCCTATCTACTTTCAGTGCTCTTGTCCAAATGTATTTTTGGCCTTAATGGTCAGTTTCTTCCAATTCCCCATCCTTCTCGTTATTGGCCTAATGTGAGCACATTAAACCCATGACCAATAGATCCCTATAAAAGCCCATTCAAATATCATTTGGAAGGGCTTGGAAAATATCACTAAGTAAGCAAGAATGAAAGCAAGAATACTCAAGAAATCTTACCTATTAAATGTATACAACCAACCAATACACTTACAATCTTATTCAAATCCTTACATCAGTCCCTAGCCCTCAAACACATCTAGTTTAGTATTTTGTGTATTCATACACTCTATTGCATAAAGAACATCAAGTGGGAGAACTACATATGGCTTGATCCCTCTTTGGAGTATTGGTATGTAGGCAATGTGCCCACATAAGGGTTATGGATACATTCCTAGTAAATATTACACACACTAACCCCCTCCCCCCTCTTTACCAAAATTGGTCAAATCACAATGGAGTATAGGGTTTAAAGAGAGAATCTACTCTATAAGGAGCTCTACTAACTTCTAGCTATTGAAACTTCATAGACAAGGTAACACAAGCATATCGAATGAAACCTAGAAAACTAAGATCTCCTCAATAGTAGTGGTAGATGTGGAATATAACATTAGTGCCACTTCTATCCAATTTCAATGCTTGTATCAAATAATAAAATTAAAGTCAAATCTTGGTTTGTGATAGTGTCCTAGTCCTGCACAGTGAATCTTAGACCTTGTCTCAGTTGTATCAGTCAATTCTTAGTTAAGTCTTATTTTATCCCTCTTATTACTATTTTTAGAAAGGATAAAATTACAATCTAATTTACACAAATAATTATATTAATTATTGCATATTTATTTAATAATTTTACTACTTAGACCCTTTAAATAAATTAGGAATAATACACTAATATTCCCAAATAGGTTAAATCATTTGGTGAACCTGACTTACTTTGTTTGTGCATAAAAACCCTAGAAACCCTAGGGTAAATTTCCTACTAATTTTTCCTTTATTTTTTTGATTTTTTATCTGCATAATAAAATCCAAAATTAGCATTAAATTTTAAAATTTTGTAGTAATTTTAAAATAATTTTCTTTCAGACCCTAGTTGCCCATACTAGGTCTCAGTATTTTCCAAGTACTTTTCCAATAATTTTTTTGATTTTTTTTACAAGCATATTAAAATTAAAAAAATCACCTTAAATTTTAAAATTCAATAGTAATTTTAAAAAATATTTATTTTTCAAAACCCTAGTTGCATCTACTAGGTCTCTGTAAATCAATAATTTTCCAATAAATTCATGATTTCTTACTTGCATATTTCACTCAAAAATTCACTTTAAATTTTAAAATTTCATAGTAATTTTAAAAATAATCATCTTTCAAACCATAGTTACATGTAATAGATCCTATTTTCTTCTTGAAGTATCACCTTACATCTAAAATCAGATTTCAAAAATGGTTCTCACTTATTTTCAAATATTTCTTGCATTTTTAGCAAATAATAAGGAGACCATACTTGGTCCTATCATGTACATGAATAATGAAGTTTACCATGTGCTAATAAAAAGCTTTATTCTTTGATTTTCATGACTAATTTTTATATTATGGGATGATATTAAAAAATTCATTGTTACACATAATACGATCCCTCTCCTTTAATGGAATGTTTGCTTGTCCTTAATACAAGGTTTCATTACTTACTTTCTATCTCTCATATGCAATTTTTTTAATTTTATCATGATAAACACATTAAAAATATCATATCACATGTCAAATTTTCTTATGCATTCATTCACCAATTCATTATTTCTATCCCTTACTTTCTATCTCTCATATGGAAATTTTTTCAAGTTTACCACGCTAAATACATTAGAAATGTCATAACACATGTAAAAGTTCTTTATGCATTAATTCACAAGTTCACTCTCTCTATTCCTTACTTACTATCTATCATGTGGATTACTCTTTATAATCATATGGCTATACAAATTACATGTATTTCATCTCATAAACATAGTTTCTACCTAAATGTATCTAACTCTTTGGCTACTTTTGAGTATTTTCCTTCTCCTCGTCTCCCCCAAGAGGGTGATAACTAATTTTCCTCTAACCAGGTCCATGATATCACCCATACAAAAGGTGAGGCAGCCCATAATATTGTTCCTAATGCATATAATCAGCCTATAACTTCTTCAAATCCTCTTCAACATATGTGATTACATCTTTAATACAAAGCAACTAGGGTTTGCACTTGTGAGACTCTAAGGGATCAAATGACCAATATGAGCAAGTTAATTTTAGATTTACAATTTTATAATCAGATATTACATGAAAATATCACAACATTAGAAAATCATATTATAATATGAAAGCCTCAAAGGCATCCTAGTGTCAATCATGTATATGCACCTTCACCTAGTCAATTAGTTGCAAGTAATGTTACATATCAAAACAAGAAATCACAACAAATTAACTCTACAACTAGTGTTTCAAAAAGCATTCAAAGATCAAATAAGATTTCAAGTGAGGTACTAAGGGAAATGATTAAATCTAAGTTGATCAAACTACCTCCTCTACATCCAATGAGAAGAACCATATATCATTATGCATATTATAGAATGCATGGGAATAACACATATTCATGTTTGGTATTAACAAAACATATACAATAGATAATTGCTAATGAGTACCCTATACAAGGTAAATTAGTCAAGAAATCCATAGTGACATAGGAACACATTCATAAAGGATCAAATTCAAAAATAGTATAAAAGTGGTTACCAAAGCATAACTTAGAACAACAAAAGGATCAAAATTCCAAATTAGAGTAAGAAACAATACCAAAAACATAGGTAAATCATGAAATAGATGTAAATCTACCTCTCCAAAATGAGGCTCAACTTTCAAAGTAGTATGGTTTTGGTCAAAAATATCTATAACAATTTGAATATCAAGGTCAAGGGTTGGCCAAGCATGTTCAAGGCATCACTACTCCTCTTCTAGAAATTTATAATATTTGTCAATAAGGTTTGGGATTTATTTGACATCCTAAGGCAAATCATTCACAAACATAATTTATCAAAGGAAAATATCTAGATACAATGAAATTCAAGACTAGTATTGTATTGGTTCAAAATTAAGATGTTAATGATGAGTGAAATAATACAAGTTATTATGATTTCAAAGATATCGACTATGAATCTAAATATTCAGAGTCATATTCACAACCATTCTCTCATGCTTCAAAATCACACATGATTCTTTTATTTTCTATAGGACACCATGATATGGAGTCTCCCATAAGACTCATAGGTTAGTATCATCTCTTCTCACCATTACTTATACATAGTTTCTTTTTACTTGTATATAACTTCTCTTAAAAATTCTTTTACATAGTATCCTTATGATTGAATATACATAGCTCAAATTCTCAAAAATTAAAATAAAATATAACATTTAAAAATACAAAAACATTCAAATATGTTAAAACACCAAAAAAAACATTTTGATTGTATGTATTATCTACGCTTTACATTTCTACTGCTATGCTAGACTTACATATATTATTCTATGCTATTGTTTGTCAATTATCTACATTACCATGCTTCAATTGATCTTCTTTGAGTGTCCATAGTGACATACATCTCTTTTATTGATTCAATCTACCCATTAAAGGGGCATCCTAATTCTACATTCGAGACACACATCAATATACATACCCATTGGGGGCATCTTTAACATGACTACACCATCCAAGTTATGTCACTCCTACACTACATAGCCTAGTTATCATGTTGATGTACATTATTTACTAGCTTACATAGATTACTATATCAATATCTCACTATTATATCACATTTATGTATTTATTAGCATATACCTAGTCTTGTACTAACATATCTTGCATACTTTCACTCTTGCTTTGATTAGTTAGATGTGATTGTATTTTCAACATTCACATGCTTTCCTTTCTTAATTTACATAGCTATATTGGTTGAATTTATTATTTCTTATTTTGTCTCTTATATGTGCTTAAAGACATTTTCCAATGTCCTTTTCTTCTATTCATGTGTGTGCCTTAGGACATTTGCCAATGTCCTTTGTTTATACTCTTATATATGATTATGGCCCTCGTGTTAACCATTGTTGGTTTTAATTATATGTGTATGTGGCATTTGAAATTACCTTGTATGATTTATTTTTAGTTTGAGTGACATATGACCATATCCCTTATTTTCTTGACCCCTTGGCCATTTTTATAAGCTTCTTACTTCTTACCTTGTGTGCTTGTTGCTTGTTTGATTCTCATTGTTTACAATGAATTGATCCATATTATGCATTATCTTTCTATCTTGGATGCCATGATGAACATCATGCTCCATCCATCCTTTCCAACTAACAACTAACACTTCTAATTCAAGTATAGTACTGTGCACAAGCTATTTCATTATTATATCTATCTAGACATAACCCTATTAATATAACAATCTCTCAATATAAACCATGTTATATCTTGAGCTATCTTATAAATTGTCATTACTATATAATGTATCTTTATAACATAACACACTTGTATGGATATTTATTCTAAGGGTAGTCATTGTACGGTCTTTATTCCTACCCTGAGAAGAGGGGGAAATAAATAGGGGTTTTGTCATAGAAATCAAAGTTTTTAACAGTAAAAAAGTAGCATTCAGAACACCTAGAATAGCAAGCAGACATCAAACTAGTTAGAATAGAGTAGGGAGATAGTGAAAATGTTAGAATAGTTACTATATTTGACCTAGGATAATAGTGACAAGATTGGAATACAACATTAGTGCCACTACTATCCATTTTTAGTGATCTTATCCAAATGGCAAAAAAACCAAACTTTCTAAAAGTAGGCAAAAAATTAGGTTCACTTACAGTTGTGCACAATTATACCAATTGAAAATTAGTAGTTTTTAGTACACTTTTGTGTAGAGATTTTAGATATACGAGGCATCATGCATGGCATGATGGTTCTCACTTCCAATTTTAGATACATTAGTTAGTATAACTTCTAGATCATAATCCATATTTTAGACACCAGTGATATGAGGTAATGTGTGTGGCACATTTGTTTTCTTTTCTTTCTAATTTTAACATTACCCAAGCATTCTTAGTAGTTGCATACCTTATTCCATCTACATGTGGTTGGAATTATTTTGGATTGGATTTCATACAAGCCTAACTTTGACATTTAGGAGTGGATTTCATATAAGCTTAATGCATCAGTTTTGGAGTGGCCTTTATACAAGCATAATGTCCATCTTTTAGAGTGGCCAAGAGTGTCTTAGTTTCCAACATACATTCAAATATCCACATTAACATTGTTAAATTATAGAGAATTCATGGGCTTCAAGAGCCATCTCATTTGACACACATTTCATATTAGTATCAGTTCATAGTTTCACTTCATGGGGTAATGATGGATCCAAAGGACTAGCTAGCCTTTGTATTCTTGAGCCACCTACTCAAAGGGATTGGAAATATAGTCCAAACATCAATTATTGCATGCATGACCACCTAAATTCACTTAGTGGATGATGATGGAGCCAAAGGGCTAACCTTTGCATTCTTAAGCCACTACCGAGGAATTAAGCACTTAGTTCCATTTATGATATTACTTTTGGTACAACACACATCTAGCATCACTCAACATCACAAACTATTTTATATTGGTTTGCATACTTGGTGAGGTGTATTAATTCCTTTCTCTTCCTCTTTATCTTAACTAGATTTTTATGTTCTTATTTTAGATATAACATATCTACTAAGAACTGATCTACTATATATTTTCTCTTGTATATTCACACTTCATAGTGTGCTCTCTCTATGCACACCCAACATCACACAACTTCATGAGCTTCACCCTTATAGGTAAGTTCATGTATGCTTTCTATTTTTTGATTATCCTAGTAATTCACTTTATTGCATCACTAAAATAAAGGGTGGGAAAATGTAGTCATATAAAATGCAAAACTTAGTTTCTTGAGTGTGGCTTGTGACAACCAACCCTTAGGTCCCTCTTAATTTCTCTCATGACCCTCATAAGCATCTTTTTACTGATTTCTAATCATTTATAGCCTTTATGAATTAATCCTAACTCAACCAGACTTCTATTTCCATCACTAATCCATCCCGTAGGCCCCATCATCTTAGGACAATAGCACCATACTTGGACTATAGCACTAGTGCCACTCTTTTCTACTTTTGGTGTTCTTATCCAAATGCATTTTTGCCCCAATGGTCAATTTATTTTAATTCCCCATCCTTCTCCTTGTCAGTCTAATGCGAGCACATTCAACCCATGACTAATATATCCCTATAAAATCCCATTCAAATATCATTTGGAAGGGGTTAGAAAATATCACCAAGTAAGAATACAAGAAAGACTACTCAAGCAATATTCTCTATTCTCTACATACAACCAACCAATACACTTACAAGCTTATTAAAATCCTTACACTAGTCCCTAACCACCTCAAACACATCTAATTTAGTATTTTACATATTCATACACTCTATTACACAAGTCACATTAAGTGGAAGAACTACATATGTCTTGATCCCTCTTCAAAGTATTGATATGTAGGAAGTGTGCCCACATAAGGGTTATGGATACACATCTAGTGAATCTTACACACACTAACCCCTCCTCTTTCTAAAAATTCATCAAAGCATAATGGGGTATAGGTTTTAAAGAGAGAATCTACTCTACAGTGAGCTCTACTAATGTTTAGCTACCAATACATCACAAATAGGGTAACATAGGAATAGTGAACAAAACCTAAAAAGTCTAGATCTCCTAGACAAAATTGATAGAGGTGGACTAAAACATCGATGCCACTCCTATTCACTTTTGGTGGTCTTATCCAAACATAAAATGAAATTTAGATCATGGCTTATGATAGTGTCCTAGTCTTGCACAATGAATCTCAGACCCTATCTTAGCTGTATCAATCAATTTTTAGCTATCTTATTTTCTCCCTCTTATTATTATTTTTAGACAGGACAAAATTAAAATATAATTTTAAAAAATAAATAGCTTAATTATTGCATATTTATTTACATATTTTACTACTCAGACCCTTTAACTAAATTAGGAATAATACACCAATATTACCAAATACATTAAATCACAAGTCAATACTAATGCTAAATAGATCAGGTGTGCTTTAAAAAATGGGTTAGGGGTATATGAGTAGGCAAATAAAAAGAAAGTGGGATTTGGTTGAGGGTAAGTGGGTGAAAATAGCTTATTATTTTTTACCATAGTGACCATCAATAATTGAGGTGATCATTAATGATCGAGTTGATCATAGATGGTTAGACAGATCATTGATGGTCAAGATGACCATTGATGATTACTATGTGTTGGGTTTGGGTTGATAAAAGTCAAACCGATAGGATCATAGAAAGAAATTTTGGGATATTGGTTTATGCTAAGATAATCACGTAATGGAGACAAAGTAGTTAAATAATGGAAAATAAATACTTAACTTACTGGAGGTTAATCAGATGAATGGTTGAGGTGGTTAGCTCATTGATGGAGTCTATTATGATTTTAGAAAATTAACGATACTTGGTTATCGATCATGAGGTGATGACAAATTGATTCTCTATCATGATGGCTAGATTTCTAGGTTACTATAAAAATACCTATAAAATAAGCTTTGGATACAAAATATCTTAATAGTTATGGATGCATTTCACCTATTTCTCCTCTCTTCTTACAGACACAAGGGAGATGTTTAAGTGAAGGTTCAATTGGGCTTTCTAATTATAATTCATGCATGAAATAGCTCACACATGGATTTAAACAAGTTAATTATAAAAATCAAGGTGGATTTAAGGGTGAGTTAATTTGATTTAGATGGTGAAACCTGACCTTTGATGGTCAAGGTGACCATCAAAAGTCACCCTGACCATCAACGGTCAAGGGTCAAAGGTAGGGTTGGTTTAAAGGTGGGTTTTAGCTAGAAGTTCAACTAACTTAGGTTAGTCCTGGTTGTCAGTTAGAGGGCCAATGGTTGGGACAAAGGTGTCTTATGGTGGTATAGGGGAATTTAAATATTCAAAACTATCTTGTATAGATTTTTGGTGTATACACTTATCCTTTGGATTACCAATCTACTTATGCATTTGAAATAAATTAGGGATATTTTGAGCCCCTTCAACCTAATTACATGATTATAAAATGTGATTTTTGGGTTGATCAGATCTAATTTCATTAGATCAATTGAAGTAAAGAAACATAATTTATTTATATGCAAGTTCTACATGTATAAAATATGGTTTTGAGAATAATAAACTTGAATTCATCAACTAATGAATGCAAATGTTGATTAGTTTAATTATGGAGGTAATTAGGGTCAAGATGAACCATATGAATGTATTTTAAATTATATATTCAATTTATTTGGATTGAAATTAAACCTAATGTCATGTCATATATAATTAAACAAAGAATTGATCCATTTAATCTAGGAGGCATTTGAGGCCAATTTAAACCCCTCAAAGAGCCAGATATGATTTGGGGAAACATTAAAGGTTTGATTCTATCATGAATTGATGTAATTAGTCAAATTATGTAATTAGGGGCATGATTTGGAAAACATTGATCCCCCAAACCATATTTATGACTCAATCAATTGTATAGTTCATGTATGGATTAATTAACCCTATTTTATCAAAATTGTAAACATGTTTAGGTAATTATCACAAATAAGTGAACAAGAAGCTCACATTTTCTTCAATTACCTTAGTTATTGACCTTATATCTGATATATTAAACCTTAAACCTTGTATCACTTAACTTAAACCCTAAACCCTATACCATTTACCTTAAACCCTAAGCCATAAGCCCTAAATCCTAAACCCTTTAAATTGTAGACCTTAAATCAATAAATTTATCCCTAATTAACATCATTTATATATAGTAAGAATTAGATTCATAGGGATGAACTTGGTTAAAATTGCATCATTCATTACCATAATGGAATTTATAGGCTCAATTTATGATGATGTGGGGTATAATTGATCCCAAATTCACATTCTTTACTCATAAATCTACATTCAAGGAGCTCAAATTTGCCCCAATCACCATCATGATTGTAACTTATATACCCTAAAACCTATACACTAAGCCCTAATCTTAAATTTCCTAATCCCTAAACTCTAAAACATAAATATAAACTCTTTAAACCTTGAACCCATCATTTAAGCCCAAATTAACATCATTTAGACTAAGAATTAAGTTCACAGGGTTGAATTTGGCCTAAATCACATGACTAATTACCCCATTTGACTAGTTCACTCAATCTACATGATGACATCCAGGGTATAATGATAACCCAAAAATACATTCTATAGTCACAAATGGGTCTAAGTGATTCAAATTATCCTCAATTTTCTTTGTAATTGACCATATGTACCCTAAACCATACATACATTAAAACCTAAACCTTAAACCATAAACCATAAAAATTATAACCTATATTGTAAAACATAATATTTCCCTATTTACTAATCAATTTAGTCCCAATTAACATCAGGGTTGTACTAAGAATTAGGTTCACATGGCATAGAGTGATTAGACATTATATACATGTCCTTAAACCTAAACCCTATGCCGTAATCCCTAAAATATAAATTATAATCCCTATGCCCTAATGCCCAATATATGATGTAAACATACATGCCTTAAAATATTACTAATTTTATCACAAGATGTCATAAAATGTATTTTTGAAACTTATGGCCAAAACATAGCCTTTAGAATAACAATCTAACTATGCATATGAAGTAAACTCAGGCTATTTCAAGCCCCTTCAACCTAGTTACATGATTATCAAATGTGATTTAGGCATTTATCATCTCCAATTTTCCCCAATCATCATCATGATTATACCTTAAATACCCTAAAACTTATACCCCAAGCCCTAATGCTTAAATTTCTTAATCCCTAAACTCTAAACCATAAATATAAATTCTTTAAACCCTAAACCAATAATTTAGACTATGAATTATCTTTTTGATTGACCCTGTATACCCCAAACCTAAGCCCTAAACACTATACCCTAAATACTAAACCAAAACCTTTCCCTATTTACCAATCGATTTAGTCCTTATTAACATCCTTTGTAGTAAAAATTAGGTTCACACATGGCATAGAGTGATTAAAACTTATATACACCCTTAAAAATAAACCCTACATGCCTTAATCCCTAATTACTAAACCCTAAAACATAAATTGTAATCCCTAATCCCTAAACCATATGTACTAATACCTTAATCCCTAATCTATATTAACTATAACATGATCATGTTATTTAAGAATGTAATCACATTATTCTTAATATAGACAAAACTCAGTTCTTAATGTCAATTTATAACCCCAAATGAGTATTAACAATAACATGATCACATTATTACATAAAATGATTGAATTATTCTTAATAAGTGCTTCTCAATATGTTGGATGAAGTAGAACCTAGTGTAACAAATAACATGATCACGTTATGTAATAATGCAATCATGTTATTTTATTATTATAGAATAATCTTAGTTTTTAACATCTATTTTTAACCCAAATGAAGAATTTTGTCCCCATAAACATTCTCTATATACTTTTGTGGGATCTATGATACCTGTGTACTTGAACCCACCTTTGAAAAGTTGTCAATTATCCTTGATGCATGATGGATCATGTTTGAGTAAAAAGAACATGTTGAAGAAAAAAACACTAGAGGAATTAGAATATTTGAGAAAGAAACACAAGATACAAATGCAAAACCTTCATGGTAGACAAGTTACAAAGCCTAATCCTTATGAACCAAATGCCATAGATAATGAGATAATTAACAATAATGAATTAAATAAAGATGAAATTAACCATAATGAATTGAATAATGATAAAATTGACCATAATGAAATTAATAATAATGAAATTTATATTAATGAGTTAGATAATGTTGTAATTTTACACTCAAAGTTTCAATTTTTTAATTTTATTGATGATGAGTCTATGCATGATGCTTCACCCACAATGAATGAATAAAATTTGATGGAAACAAATAATGGTGAAATTAACCATCAATAAAATTTCATGGAAATATATAATGAGGAAATAAATAATGAATAAAATGTTATCCCACCTCTAAAAAATGAAAATAATAATGATTTTGAAACACCCTCTCAATAAATTCCACCATTAGCAACACCTCCAAGAATTGCACGTAGAAAATATAATTAATTAATTGAAGTTGATGTAAATATTTTAGAATGAATGCATAAAAAAAATTTGATCACCATTCAAGAAGACTAGTTCAACAAATTTGGGATACTTTCTTTCATAATTTGGATTATAATAGTCAAATATGTCAATTATTTATTTCATTGATAAAATTGATTAAGATGAGACCTATAATGTACACATTAGGACTAAGAACATCTAACATGGATGATGAAAAAAATAAATTGTTAAAAATCTACATGATGCATATCATACTATAGTCCCAAAATCATGCACCCAAGATCGTAATGTAGCTTGGGGTATACTTATAACTTGTGTAGTAAGTGACAAAATAGGGAAAAATGAATGGGTTCAAAAACAAGCTGAACACTTAATATAAGCAAAAAAATAATAATGAAAGAAATTGAAAGATGTGAAAGATGTGAAAGACTTAATGAACCTAATACTAATCAGTTTTGGGCATTCTTTGATAGACTTCCATGAAATGAAAAGGCTATACTCTATAATCTCAAAAAGTTACTTGCTTAATTTCGGAAAGACAATACAAGAGTTTTGCCCAATACAAGAGATGTCATGAAAAGAAGAGTTGGTTCTTGTAACTGTTAACTGCATCTAAAACATTTATTAGCTATGATTAAAACATAATTGTACTCTAAATTTTTGTACAAAAATTCAATTTTTTTTATTTTTCAAAGATATTTTGAGATGGCCAAACCTTTTTATGTAAAAATAAATCACACACGTACCACTTGTTGTAGGCAACATGTTGTATTTTTAATGCACTATAATGCTTTTCACCATATTCATCATACCTTACATATTAACAACATTGTGCAGGAGTGTGGCATTGAATTTCCACCAAAATGAGCTAGGGAATTTATTCGAACTATCTTTTTAAAAAGACCATATGGATAATTATTTTACAATAAATCATGTATAAATGAAAATTATAGTATTTGTGGTGGATTGCCAAAATTAAAAAAATGTATCCATGAGAAGATTACAAGTTTAATCAGACAGGAATTAGTTGGTTTGATAAAATATAAATTAGTGACTTATAAATTAAAATATGACAATGAATCTAAAATGTGTGAGCTTGTTAAAAAAATATACATGTTTCCAAAATTTTGGTCAGATTTAGGGAGAAGATTGTTTATGAGTATGCAAGGTGCACACATAGGGCTAGATAGTTAGATAAACATTTTAGGATAAGTAAGGATACATTCCCACTTGGTTCAATTGTTTTAGTAGTTTATTTTATTGAAAATTACACATTCAAACCCCAAATGGAAGTTTGATCACAGTATTACAACTCATCAAAAGTTACCATATTTATGCATGCACCTAATAGTATAGAGTAAGAAAAGAAAATATTTAGGGAACACCATTTCTATATTAGTGATTATCGATAAAATTATTTAGAGTATGTGTAAGGTTGTTTTTATAAGTTTTATGAATAGTTGAGTTAGAGGAACATTACTTTCAATCAACATTACATTTGGTTAGACAATTACACATCACAATTCAAAAATACATGGATGTTTTATTGGTTGAGTAGGATGCACATTACCACTAGTGTAGAACTCATTTGGATTTTCATTGATCCTATCCATGGAAAAGGGGAGCATTATGGTGCTAGAGTATGTGTAAAAAGAGCTATTACAAGGGAAGAGTTGAAATTTGAAGAGGGTGTTCATTTGATAAATGCAAAAACTATAGTTGAATGGTGTAATGAGAACATATGTCATGGTGCTAAAAAAAATTCTATTGATCATAGCCATTTATATTTAATGAAGGAAGAACACTTGGAAAATTATGAGGATTGTATGAATCTAATGGGTTTAAGTGACCTCCACTCATTTCATAGCTCAAATGCAAGTTTTTGGACTGTTCATACAAGACACTTGGCATGTTTCTATTCTACATGCATGGTCTCTATTTGGAATGAGTATGAGTCACAAGAGTGGATGGATGATTGTAGTTTCAAACCTATAATTAAAATCAACACATTTTAGGTTCTAATAACATTGTAACTTACAAATATGACATCGTCAAATGACTTTCATCATGTATCTAATCTAGTGCATCCAAGTAGAATATTCATTATATATAATTTATTCTCATTATATATCTTCATATTGTATCTAAAAATGGTTTTTTGTGATATAGGGCATGTTTTTGTATTTATTTTAGATAAGGATAATGAATAGGGCACTGATTTCTACTTGTGTCACTATGTAGAGAGAGAAAAAAATTGATTTCCCTGGTTATAGATGGAGAAAACATTGACCATCCCACTTGGTCACTAGTAGTCATTGGAACTTGGTTTCAATGATATCCTATAAAATATTTAGATCAATGGTTGTTTTAAGAGTTTGAAATGGATAAGAAGATACTACACTATTCAAATTTGATTTTTGTAATGAATATTCAATTACAAAAATATCATGGGAGGCCATTAAATAGGAAACTATGGAAAGTTTGGGAGTCATACCATGAAGATATTCTTGATACTATCAAGGTTATAACAGATCTTAGTGGTTATTTAGATTGAAGTACATAGGTATGTTGACTTTTCAAATGTAGGTGTAATTAATTTTACCAAATGTTTTTTATTTTCTATGTAGTACATATAGATTTTATTTTTAATTACTTACTAAGAATTTTTTGTACGTTAGTGGTGGCATATAAGCTTCTACCTTCATGTGGTTGGCACTATTAGTAAATAATTTAATATTCTTGAATATAAGAGAATATCAGGTTAGGCATGATTGAAGCACTGAAAATGACCTATAGTTTTCATTTTATAGGTGTTTGAATTTAAGCTAAAAGAATGCATTTTTCTTGTATTGGGAAGGGCATTCTTGAGGTCAAAATGGGTGGTGGGTTTATCGATCAGGCCTAATGGGAGGAGAAAAACATGGTACTATATGTTTTTCACCCCTTGAAAATGTTTTTAGTGTCATTTTTAATTAGGAAGCATTACAACTAGAGTTATGTGACCACAACTTAAACTGTGACAATATTTATTATCAATGTTTTCACACTCCAGAATGATAGTAAAAATGCACTTATGGGTGGAATTGAACATTTTGGTAGTGTGATAACATTTAATTTGCCTATGTATACTTTATAAAAGTGATATATTCTCAGGGGGAGGTCTTAGAGGCATAAATACTAGTTGGAGCTCAAGAAGTTGCTTGTTCACTACCAAAAAGTTACATTTTTGGACTCCTCATTACAGCTTGTCAAATGGACTTCTATCATATATTTCACCCAAGTGATCTAGGGTGTGATTAGAGGGATTAAATAAGAAAGAGAAGGATTTTATGGTTTATGTAAATGACTTATATATTTCATTTTATGGGTGATTGAACTTAGGCTAAAAATTGCATTTTTCTTGTATTGGGAAGGGTGTTCTTGAGGTTAGAACAGGTGGTGTATTTATCGATTGGGTCTGATGGGAGACCAATAACCTTGTATTAGAAATTATACAACCCCATAACATGTTTTAATTTTCATTTTTTAGTTAGGAAGCATCAAAACTAGAGTTCTACAACCATAACTTAAACTTTGATAACATCTGTTATTAGTGTTTTGCACTCTAAAATAATAGTGAAAATGCACTTTTATGTGGATTTGAATGTCTTGGAATTGTTATAACATGTAATTTGACCATATATACATGATATTAGTGATATATTATAAGGTGGAGGTCCTAGAGGTAGAAATGCCAGTTGAAGCTCAAGAAGTTGTTTGTTTAATGTAGAAAAGCTACATTTTGTACCCCTCACTACAACTTATCTAACATATTGATATCAAATCCTCCACTTGATTTATATGGAGTGTGATTATATGGATTAAATAGGTATGGGATGACTATTATGCTTCATGGAAATGACTTACAATTTTCATTTTAGGCATGTTTGAAATTTGGCTAAAAATTTGCATTTTTATTATATTGGGAAGGGTGTTCTTAAGGTCAGAATGGGTGGTGGGTTTGTTGATCAGGCCTGATGGAAGGATAAGAACATAGTATTAGATATTAATCCATACCAATATGTGTTGGTAGTGTCATTTTTTTATTAAGAAGCATCAAAACTAGAGTCATGTAATCATAACTTAAACTTTGACAACATTTGTTGTTAGTACTTCTATGCTCTGGAATGGTAGTAAAAATGCACTTCTGTGTGGATTTGAACATCATGGTGGTGTGACAACATGTAATTTTCCTATCTGTATGTGATCAAAGTGATATATTTTTTTTATGGTATTAGAGGTGGAAATTCAATTTTGAGCTCAATAAGTTTCTTGTTCAATACCAAAATGTTGCATTTTTGGACCTCTCACTACAACTTGTCCAATAGATTGCTATTGAAGCTTCCACTTAAGTGTTATAGGGTAAAATTAGAGGGGATAAAGAGGAATGGTATATATCTAATAGTTAATGTAAATGACTTACAAGTTTTGTTTTATGTGTATTTGAACTTAGTCTAAAAAATTACAATATTCTTGTATTGAGAAGGGTGTTTTTGAGGTTGGACTAGGTGGTGGGTTTGACGATTAGGCATAATGGGAGGTCAATAACCTAGTCCTAGATATTATACACCCAAATGAATGTTTTTTTAATTTTATTTTTTAGTTAGGAAGCATCAAAACTAGAGTTCTGCAACCATAACTTGAACTTTGATAACATTCGATATTAGTGTTTCCATGCTCTAGTATGGTAGTGAAAATGAACTTATGGGTGGATTTGAATGTCATGGCAGTGTGATAACATGTAATTTACCTATATGGATGTTATAAAATAGATATATTCTTATGTGGAGTTATTAGAGTTAGAAATACTAGTTAGAGCTCAAGAAGTTACTTCTTCACTGCCAAAATGTTGCATTCTTGGACCCCTCATTAAAACTTTTCCAATAGATTACTCTCAAATATTCCACCTAACTAATTTGGGATGTGATTAGAGGGATTAAATATGTAGGGGAGGGATCTAATGATTCATGAAAGTGACTTACATTTTTTATTTTACTGTTGTCTTAACTTAGGCTAAAATAAATGCATTTTTCTTGTATTGGGAAGGGCATTCTTGAGGCTAAAATGGGTGGTGGGTTTGTCGATCAGGCTTGATGGGAGGCTAAAAACCTAGTCTTATATGTTATCCTCCCCCTTGTATGTTTTTTTAGTGTATATTTTTAGTTAGGAAATATCAAAACTAGAGTTTTATAACCATAACTTAATCTTTGACAACTTTGACAACTTCTACAACTTAAACTAGAGACCTAGAAACTTAATCAATAATTAACCTATTAACCAATTGAAATATTTAGTGGTATTAGGGGATGATATAAGGTGATGAAGGAACATATTTTGAAATGGTTAGGTGAGATAAGATGTATTAAAAGGTCCCATAAGTCATGTAAAAGGGGGTTGAAGACATGTCATGTCAAATTTATAAAGGTGATGACCCTTAAGAATCATGTTTAGTCATGTTAACACTATCCTCACATTGGATGTAAGAGAATAAGTTATGTAACCACTCAAACTAACATTTAATTGGGATGGATTGGAAGTTGTAGGTATTGTGTGGTGTAGAATGGATAGAGAGAAGAGAGAGAGGTGAGAGAGAGAGAATTTCAAGACCAGAGTAAAAAGGGGGCAATGAAGAGAAGATAACATAGCTCTCAAAAGAAGATGATCCAGTCATTTTTATGGGCTGTGTTTTGTAATCAAGATTGATAAAAGTGAATAAAAATGGAAAGATTATGTGTATCTATATTTCATGTAATAGTATTGGATTTCCATCAATTTATATGTTGTCTTTGAAAGGCCCTAGAGGCCATGATCAAGTCACTTTTGTGTGTATTGGCAGGTTTAAATAAGAGATTATAGGTTACATTTAAGTAAGAGAATAAATGATGAGATTGGTGAAGTATGGTGTAAGAAAGAAGCATGATCAGTCCTCTATAGGTAATATCAAAGATGTGTTAGGTTGCAAGGTTTAGTTTGTGTGATCTCCAAAAGGGAAAGAAATTAAAAGAGAACATTCTTTGATGAAAACTGTATTATGACTATGACAGTCCCCAAATTGTGTTATCTTAATGTATTTAAAACTTTGTGTGAATAAATTAATTATATTATTTGATCAGATTCACATATACATTCATCTAGGGTTCATGGTGAGTAGTTGGATGTCTAGGTTGGATTGAAAACAAGTAATAAATGTTCATTACCCTATTATTTGAAATGTTATCTAGTTTACATAATTAACACTGTATTTGGTAGACAGTCAATACCTTGTTATGAAATTAAACACAAAGAAAGGTTGATGTGTTCCTAAATAAGGTAAATGTCCATGGATTTGGTATAATTTTGTATAATCAAGGAGAGTAAAAATCACTAGAAATATCTTTTAGGAGTTTGGAACTATTGAATACAAATAGAACTAACACAATAAACCCTTGTTTTGCTCAATTACCTTTTGTCTATTCAATTAGCGTGACAATGAAAGGATGTGTATGGTTGTGAAATTTATCAAATTCTAAGCACATATATGAGGAAAATTAATTGTTAGAATATTTCATTGGGGGTTTAATAACCTTTAAAGTGTAGATAGTCCACTAAAGAGTGATAAATTTATATGTTTTGAGTTGGTTGAAGTGAGTGAAGGTTGATCAAAGTATATTACCTATTAAGTAATGTGGATAATGATAACACAAACTTGAGGAAGGTCTTGGGTTACTTTTGAGGGACTTAAAACTAAAGAAAGTGAATAATGAAGCCTCTTGGCCTCTATAGATGGGTAACTAGCGTTTCAAACCCATAAACCCTATAACTCCCATTCAAACCATGTAAAATTATTTAAATTTTTTATTATAACATATTTTTATTCCCTAAGAATTTTTACATTCGTTTTAACTCCATACAATCTATATTTTCATGGTTTTGATGATTGTGTCATGAATGGAGGGTTAGAAAGGCCTAATTAGACAAGGGCTTATAAAGGAAAAGGTACCTACAAAGAGAATTAAAGAATATGGAACTTTAGGGAGATTTGTGTCAAGATATATGGTGGTCTAAAATACCTATTTTGTCTTTATGGGAGTCTATATATTTTTCAAACAAAGTGAAATGGTAAATAAAAAGCTACAAGCGTAGTGAGGTCATTAGTAGCTCTAGTGAGGTCATTAGTAGCTTTATATTTGAAAATGAGTATTGAAGTGTGATTAAAGGTTTGAAGTAGGTTAAATAAATAATTATATTATTATAAAATAGTATCCATGATAATATATTGTACTCATGAAATGTATATCAATATTTGCTACTTGAAACCTAAGAGGATTGCCTAGTGATAAGATGGTGAAAGAGTGAGAGGAAGTTTGTGAATGGAATGAATTAAATGAGTTAGAGAATGAATGTGAGAGGTTTTTAAGAGGTATAATGATGCAAATAAGTGTCTCAAAAGTTTATAATAAGTAGGTACAAAGAGAGTAAGGTCATTAATCGTACATGATAAGAGAGGCATTAATCATTTCCACTACACACAATGAAATAAAAAATTTAGTTAAAAAAACTATGGGAGATCTGAGATTTATATCATTGAAAAAAATAATTTTTTAATCCTAATTTGTGTACAACATTAAATAAGATATCTGATAGATAATAGTTTGTAATATCAAAACAACACTATACAATAACACACAATGAAATAAAAACTAAATATAAATTAGATAGATTGCCATGATAGGCATATAATACAAAAAAATAATACGTAGATTGAAATGATAGGAATACAAAATAATTAATCTACCAAAATAGTATATAATGTTAGGTGAATGTCATACACGCATATATAATGCTAAAAATGTGTAAATTGCCATATAGACATACAAAAATGTACATCTCAAGTAAGACATCCTATTCATCAAATAACCTCCCTCTCTTTGTTTTACTTGAATAAGACACTCCCTAGGATGCCTTGATAGTAGATGGAGATCCCTCTAATTCCTTGTATTGGTCTAAGGTCTAACTATGGGTCCTACACTCATATCTCGCTTGCAATTAAACTTTTTTAAATACAAGAATTATTATAAAAATAGCATAAAATACATTCAACCAATTATTATGAAATTAATTTTAAACTAAAATAAAAAAATCATTTAAACATGCACTTGCAACAAGCTCAATGTCTTGATCAATCTATTTTTCATGATTAAAAAAGTCAATGACAAGCTCAATTGTTTGAATAGGCATCTCAAATATGGGATAAACATGAGAAGTTGCCCTACTAATCATCTAACTAGGACTATCAAATTTCATAGGACAAACCTAAAAACATAATACATTTACATAAGTTATATTTTCCCCAAGTATGTAGTAAAACATGGGAAATCTATCTTTTTCTTGGGAGATAATTTGTTAGAAGTATCTCTAGAAAGATTCTTAATCAGATGTGGAATGATCATTTATGAAAATGATGAGGATAAAACATTCCAAATAGAGACAATACAAAATTTTAAAACATTTATTTCACTTTTTTGTACCCTAAAAAGGCAACACCTAGATTTGAACTGGGGATGGAAAGAATATTTAATATTCTTGGAGAACCTATCGATGATTTAGGTCATGTAGGTGATTTTATTCTTTCTTTTTCTCCTTCCTCCTTTTGTTATTTTCTTGCATTACCAAATATGGGAAATTAGAATCCCAATTTCAGTGGTAAGAGTGAATGGATTTGATTATGCTTAAAAGATAATTCTTTCCTTGTGTTACTCAATATCATTGATAAAGAGAATCAATATTATTAAAACAAGTCCATTTTTAAAATTTAAAATTACAAGTTAATATATACCTCTATCAGCTCCTGTGTAGATGAAATTGTAGTAGTAATGCCTATGTCTATCTTAGATCATAGAGAGGGAAGAGTGTCTAATTGAGCCATCAATTATTCATGTAAATAAGGTCTCACTTTTATATAGAGTATCAAATCTTATATATGGAAACCATGAATATCATGAACATACAATGTAAAACAAGAATCATGGAAGTGTAGCTACCATATAATTTGCATATCATGAAAATATAATGTAAACCAAGAATCATAGAAGTGTAAATTCCATACAACATGCAATGGTCAATAATATCAATTAGTTTTCATGTTAGAGGTAATATAAAAATTGTAATACATGTAGGAAGTGTGAGTGGAGGAGTAGGAGGTCAAAATAATAGTAACACTTCGACAAGATAAAGTTAGGGAGATAAAAGGAATACAATACATATCAATAACTTTGTCCTTACTTGTAAAAATTCTTTGGATAGAGTAAAATACCATTATGCATTTACTGGGGAAAGGATGATATGCACATATATGGCCATCACCATTTTATTATATGTGTGAAATCAATCATCTATATCTCTATATATAATACATGGATTGATATCACATTCATGTATAATAGATGGATGACAAGTGATTTTTGGGAAGCACCAAACCAATAGAAAGGAGTGAGCCATGGTTAATCCACCTCTTGATGAAGGCGTGTGTAAATAACATTCTTCCAATAGGTCAAGGAAGGGAGGTCCTTGTTTAATATATCCATTTTTATCCATCTAAATATATTATCTTGTTTTGGATCAAGAGAACAAAATTGGAAAATAGTTTGGATGTTGAATTGGAAGAAACTACAAGGTATAATTGTTAAGGCTGGCACATATTTTAGTACTAACATAAATGGTGGATTTCCCCCCAAAATTTTCAATAGGGATACAAGATGTTGAAACCCAATTCAATATTTTATGGCATAAGGAATGTTTAGTAGAGAGGTTGTCTACCCTTTATACCTTTGCCATAGTAAAATCAAGAGATGTAATTAGGCATTATAATTGAAATCTAGACCTTTATCATGACCAAAGGAAAAGGTGTAATGAGATATTACAATTGAATTATCATGTGTGTTATAAGTTTTGGCTCAAACATGAGAAGGTAAGGTCAACACCAAAATTTGTAGTCCCCCTTTCCTTAATTCCACCTCTTCCTACAAACCACACCTCTTAAATTGGTCATCAAATATTATAAGCATGTATAAGATATTGTAATAAAATGAAGAAACATTTAATTCCTACTATCACTATGTCTTAAGTGAAGTCAATTAATAAAATATAAATTTATTTAAATATATATTTCATTAAATTTATTTAAATAAGTCAATTTAACGTTGGGGCTTGAGTCATGGTCCTTCATGTCTAAGAAGACTCTTAGAGTTGCAATGTTAAGTTAATGATCCACAAAGTATGAATGTTGATGTTTTAATAATCAGTGAGAAATTTTAAGGTTCTAATTGGGTATGTATTGATATTATTTGAAAGTAATTATAATTATTTTATCCAATTATTTTAATTATGGCTATGAGTATGCCTTTAGTCCTAAACAAATTTAAATTTAAATTGAATTTGCAACCTATTTATGAGTTGGTTGTAGGTAGTTTAATAGTCAAAATTGTTCAATAAGGTTGAAAGTTAGTTGATTTGGGTGGATTTGATGTAATATAATTAGTGATTACATCAACCAATAAACTAAAATCACATTGTATAAATTGATATGGAAGTAATGGAGACAAGGGTCAAATTTATAAATCATCTTTATATTTGCCCACTATAATGGGTCTTAATCATGTTAAATCTAATTCCTTGTATTTTTACCCTTCATGCACATTTATTCTCTTTTACCTTAAATTCCCTTGCTATTATCACTCATTTTCAAGGGTAACATGTGGATTTATGTATAATGTTAATGGTGACATAAGTCAAAATGAGAATATGACTATATTGGGCTTAACAACTTCATTTTCAAGATAGTGTTACCTAGAAGGACCCCTTGATATGTGTTCTTTGTTTTATAAGTATCCTCGTGGAATGTGAACTACCCTTATCTAATCTTGAATGAGATTATTCATGGGATCTTTGTGGGATTTGCCAAGATCAGTTATATAAATACTGTTAAGCCCATTCTCATAGTTTGCAACTATTGTGGTTCCTCTTTAATGGTTTGTGATACCTCACAACAACTTCCAAAGGTTCATGGTACCCCTAAGATGATCAACCCATCACCAAAATTTATGGACACATGTATTTATATAAGAGAAAGAGGATTTTGAAGCTTTAAAGTCAATTTGAGTTTGTATGGTATGGTTTCACAATTAGTAGTCTTTAATTAGGTTTCAGAGACCTAATTAGTCATGAGGGGTGTTGAGTTAGGTTTTCTCCAAAGAGAGTTAAATTATGAAAGTTCCTATGTAAAGGGGTATCTGAATGTGGGTTTGGTTTTGTTGGGATCTTTGTAATTTACTCAGAATAAGGATGTTTGCCTCAAAAAAGGTCTAGTAGAAGGAAGGTGTCAAAGAGGGGAGAAGAGTTAAGTGAAGATTTGAAGCTTTGGGGTCATGTGGAATAGTTAGATGCATGATATGATATGTAATTAAGTAGTTAGATTATCTTATGAGTATTTTGGAAGTATAAAATCAAAGTAGCATGCATACTTATGAAAACACGTAAGAATATTGTAAAGAATAAATCAAGGATAAAGAGAGAGAACATGAAAATAGAGTATGAACTTAGGAGGTTAATGTTAAAAGGAAATATTGCAGAGACCTAGTTGATTAGTAAAATGAATTCAAGTAGAGAAGGATGATTAAGTGAATACAATGAGGCTTAAGATCCATTGAGTAGGTAAGAGTGAAAAATAAATACCTAGTAAATGGAAAGTGATCAAAGAGATAAAGAGGTTGAAGAGAAAAGACAAGAAAAGATTAGAGTTGTGTATTTGGTAGATGTAAGTGTGTGTTTTTAGAACCTATTCATCAAGATACTTGATAGATAAATTTAGCTTAAAATTACAAGTAAAATATACATTGACTAAATGTATAGAGAGTATAAGATTGACTCAAAATTTTACCTCTATATAAGTAAATGGTGTCATCCTACTAGAGACAGATGTAGTAGTGGACGGTCCAAATATGTAAATAATGATCATGATAAATCAAATGACGTAAATGTAAAATGTGATGATGAAGGCACCATCACCTCATATAATATAAAAAATGACCTTTTCATTATTCAATTTATATTGAAATTAATTTTTATCTAAATTAAATTTACAAATATAACTTAAATTTAACATGACATTTATATAAAATATACCTACATCTATATGGTAGCTAATGTTTTCAAACCAAATATGCATGCTAAAAACTCATCACTCATAATAATATTATCCAAGCCCTTTGAACTACCAATTCCATCATCATCATAAGGTCTAGTGCACATAGGTCCATAAGAATTGAAAGGGTAGGGTTTGGCATGCACACTAGGTAGCATATATCTAACATCACTCTATGAGAGCCTACTCATATGTTGAATGAGAAAACTAAAAGCATGCAGAGTGTTAATCTCCATAACCTAATTAGCTATAGAGGGGATCTCGATCTCAAGTGGTTTTTGAATATGGATCCATGTAGGTCAATTAAGCACATGACATACACCTAGTCGATCCTATGAAAAGCCTTTCATTCGAACCTAAAACTCACTAAAATCAAAATAGTTTAGAATCTCATTGAGGATAAACTCATAGAAGAGTTTCCTTAAAAAAATGGCTATGGTTAATTTATGTACACAATGATGGATTGGAAAACATTTTTCAGTTATGAGAAATGGGTCAGTGGTGGCTGGGTCAATGAATATGACACAAATAGAGGATTTTGATATTTATTTATTCTTGACTTGAAGTGCTAACAATTTTTTAGCATAATAAGAGGTAAAACTATCCCTATATGAAGTCCATATATCAATTTGACTCGCTATAGAGTCAATTTGACCTAATAAGGTCTCTAAGGAATTGGCTAGATGGGTGTAGTGGGGGTTGGTGGAAGTGGGATCCCTCATTATCCTAATTAATTATTCAATTTCAATTTTATTTCCCATAATGTTATCAATTAGAATCTCCTAACTACTAGGGGTTTTATGGAACTGTAGGATGGTTAAGTGGAGGGATATGAGGAGGAACAAGAGGATTTTATTGAGGGATAAGTGAAGGGTTAGAACATGAGGTTTTTGTGGAAGGTTAAGAGGTTTAGCAGGATGGGCTATTCAAAATAAACAAATTACAACTAAAAACTAAGGTTAATAAGTGTAGATTTATATCACTTACCTCTTCTATATAGTGACATTATCGATTAACAACTTCTTGGGAAAAATTTGGCAGGTTCATGTTACTCTTTTCTCTATCTCACCGAAAACATGATCATAGAAGATGGAGGAGAGAAAGGAAAATCAAATGTAAAAAGATGATTTTGCATTTGGGTTTTAGTTTTTAATTTTTTTGTAACACAAGTAATGTGATTACATTAATAATGAAATTACATTATTATTTAAAATAATGTGTTTGTATTATATAATAAAATGTTCATGTTATGGCTTGATAATTACCAAGCCATAATTTAAATAACGCAATCACATTAATAAATTAATGTGATCACATTACCTAAAGTGTTCACATAATTATCCCCAAAATCTGTGCACTTACCCAGTTGAGAATTCTAATTCTAACCCCATAGTTGAATTCTTGTATTACATAAATGTCATTAAGAGTATGCCCATAGTAGATCAGATTTTGAGATAGATGGATAGGTACTCACCAATCTGATAGAGTGTGTTCCAATCTGATAGCTAGTAGAGTGTGTTTACTAAACAAAATCAATTTATACCAAACTTGATCTATATAAAACTTGATATATGAATTGAATGAATGGTATATGCCTTAATCCATTATATAAAGGAAGGGATACTTATAGTTTAGGCAAGACCCACTAGGCCCTAAAGGCAAAACTTGGGCCCTACCATACTCTAAGTATGCCTTAGTCCCCAATGTAGCATATCAAAGGATAATGTAAGAATGAGGGTCTCACCATAAATATATGGTGGAAACCATTCATAAGTGCCTACCACAATATCAAACTTTCCCTAACCAATAAGAAAATGGAAACTTCCCCTTCCTAATTCATCTATGTCAAGGAGTAAGGAAAGGGAAGATTTCCTTCTTGATACCTATCTTTGCTTCACCTAATAACATATCAAGGGAAGACTACCTTCTCAATAGATATTAAGGGAATAAGGTATAAATAATAAGGGAATTTTTCATCCCTGATATCTAGCATTGCTTTGCTTTTGTATTAAGGCTTAACTATAAAGGGAAACTTGCTTTTCTATAGGTAGCTTTGTGCTTACCCTACCTACTTAGCTATGACCTACCTGATAAGGTAAGGGAAGCTTACTTCATGACATGTAGCTTTGTTATTATCCTACCTACTTTACCTTTCTAGAATATATTATTAAATATCAAGCAAAGCTTGTTTCCTAATTAAAATCTTGCACATATTATTTTTTTAGAGGAGGATTACAAAGTAGGTTAGTTCATGTGTTATTAAGGAAAACCAATAATAAGCATAAAGAACCTAACATTCTAATCCCACTCCTTCTAGGGGTAGTGTCAATTAAATCAAGAATCTAGAAAGTAAAATAAGACAATAAATACCCTCCCATAGTGTCTTTCCTTCAACAATAGTCCATAAACATGTTTGTGCCTAGATTTGGTGCTCTAAGTCTTTGTCAATCTAGTTGGACAAGTGCCTCCATCATCTCTTATAGAACCAATGGTTTTGGATCCTTTATTGATAAATTTTGAGGAATTAGTGAAGCTCTTCTAGCAACATTTTTACATATTTTATTTTCACTAAAAATCTTGTCCTTTGGTCTATGGTGGCTCATGTATTTATACTTTTCCAAAAATGTTGATAATCAACCATGACCATCCATCTTGAGATCAAGGTGTGTGTCCAAGTATTAATTCAATTTTTGAGGATAAAATAATTAATATTTTTGAATAAGGGAGCATTAATGAAGCATGGGTTGCCTTAAACCTAATATTTGTCTCCATTAATTCCTACTACTTGACACCCTTTCAATGATGTCATGGCTGATGTCATGAACCATATATTTTGACTTATGAATTTACAATTATAAATATTTAATAACTTTCTATGGATTTTCCACTTAAGCTCTTAATCTCATTTGATTTGCTTAATAACATTACTTAGTATTTGAAATTCTTGGAAATTGGTCACATGTTTAATCAAAATGGTAAAAAATGTCAATTTACTTGGTCACAATTTGACTAGAGTTGAATCATAAGAAGATAACAATTAAAAATGATGAATTTCCCCATTCAAGCATATATAGGGACATATTGACACTTCCATGTGATGTGTGAAAATGAATTAGAACATTTAAATGGTCAATAACAATAGTTTATTTGGTCACAAACTAGAAGCAAGGTGAATTAGAAGAATATAATGATTGCATAAAATGCATTTCCCCATTCAAGGATACATGAGTTCAAATGAAAACATACACATGACATGTGTAGATGAATTAGAGCATTTGAATGATTTTGGTCTAGATTGATCATTATTGTAGAATGCCATTTAAATTTACAATTTTAGCACAAAAATGATAAGAATTGGATGTCTATATTTTCCCCCTATTTGAGAAGGCATGGTGAGAAATTTGGTCAAAAACTTTTCAAAGAATTTAAAGGTCACTTAGAATGAATAAATTTCTTCTTACTTTTTACTAAATTTTTCATGAGTCATAGAGAAATGGGGTTATGAAAATGCCCCAAATAGTATTTTGGGTAGCCCATGATGCCCCCTCAAAGGGAGGATTAAAAATTCAATATTTTATGGGTGCCCCTCAATCAAAAGAAAAATGATCATGTAATTCAATAAATGAGGCTGAGAAATGGACCAATTAAAAGAAATTGGGTTGAAAAATAGATAAATGGGGTGAGAATGAGCATCCTAGGAAGATGAATAGGGGACAATGAGCCTGTGTGGGTAAAATTTGAAAATTATACTACAAGTTTACCCTTGGGGGGTAAAAATCATTAATTTTCATGCTCCATTATTTAAATCTAAAGCTCTAATAGTTCCACATGAGAGCTAAGTATAAAGGCTAATATCACATACCATTGACACATTGGGGATCACATCTGAGAGTACTAGTGACTATTAAGGAGAAGAGCATTAGTACGTATCTTTTTATTTTTGTAAGTTTTATATTTAATGCATTTATTACTAGGTCTAAGTAAGAATTTAGATGATCTTGTTGTTTGAAAATTTATGAAAATAATGAGGTCATCATCAAAAATGATAAGGTCGCCTCTAAAAATAGTGGAATCATGGGAATTTTAGCATGATCATATGACAAAATAATGAGTTTATGGCCAAATTGGTAACCTCACCAATTTTGAATAAAATCTCTTATCAAATGGTGGGGTCACCAAGTCAAATAGAAAGATCATAGAAAATAGTGATGTCATCCTACCAAATAACAAGAATGCCCTATAGATTGGTAAGTTCACATACCAATGAAGCAAAATGATGGGGTCATTATGATAAATGGTGAGATTGTTAAGAAAATGGTGAGGTCACAAAAAATACAAAATGAGTCAAGAGAAGAGAAAATTGGGCCAAAATATTATTAGTCTAGGCCCAAAATTAGAATAAATTAGGTAGACTTGATTACTGAGATGAAAAATGAGGAAATGGTTTACTTGGTTCTTTGTGTGGTGACTTGCAGGAGTGAGTTAGGGTCATTATAGTGCATGAGTGATGATACTAAGTGCTACAAATATAGGGTATATGGATGAAGGAGCTCAAGTGGATACTATAGGTGATAAAGATATATCTCCTGGCTCATCTGTCAGTGATTCACGTAGATTGAGCTTATTTGTTGGTGCTTGTAGAGAATTCACATTTTGAGACATAATTTTCACTTATTAACTAGAGAGGCTGTAGTGACCTTAGATGATGTCCATAGGATATTAGGAGTACCCATATAGGGTTAGAGGATCACCTAGATATCATCAGGATAATTAGTGGTGTTAGGGGAATTACTTAGGATGATCAATTTGGAGGTAGTGGAGGGGACCATAGATATAGATGCATTGGAGGACCTAGATTGGCCTCTATACCTGAGGGTAGGAGTAATAATGGTAGGGACTTTAATAGTGGCACAA
>JARHVA010006881.1:587500-810729 GCA_037957365.1 Torreya grandis
GGGTACAAGGTTGCCTCAGGTAACAATGACATAAATGAGATGACAACATTATCCCCAAAATATAGGAGATAACAACACATAAAAATAAACAAAAATAGGCAGAATAGAAGAAAAATAAGGGGTAATCGATCTGACTCTAGATGTGCTAAGCAAGTGGGAATTTCCTACATAGTTCCATGGACACAAGATCCAATATGAACTTCAAGCCAAATGTAGTTCTCCCAAGATATGGGATAGAAGAAAATTTATGATAAGGAAACATGATTTATGTGTAGAGGAATATGGGAATGGTCTAAAATATTGGTGAGTGTTTGAGAGAAGAGGGTAGGGATGATGTTGAAAATCATGAAAGCATCAACATAAATAAATCATGCAAGTGTGAGAGTATGGTTTAGGTTAAAACCACACTAGAAGGTAAGAGATGAGTAGCCAAAAATGAACAAAATGGGTAATTCATAGTATCTATTTCATCTAAGGCTTGGAATGTAAATGAGCTTGAAAAATGGTGAGAGTGTTCATATTAAAATCACTCACAAAATTGTGAGAGCATAATAAAAACCAACTGATCATTAGTCTATCAAAGTTGAATACAAAATTCTCACAATATGAAATCAAAAAATAATGAGACCGTATAATAAGCCAATAATGATGAGGAAAATAAATGATATCTTATTACTGATGAGATATTTAGGAGTCCCAAGATCCTTAAGGTAAATATTAGTAGAGAAAAAAAGGAAGGTGCAACCAATCTAACCCAAGATACCCCATGTACCCAAGTGCTACCTACATAGTCCATGTCAACCTCAGGCTAATGCAGTTCTCCTAGAAATGGGAGAAAAAAGACCAAGGTGGTCTAGAAATAAAATTGAATAGATAAAATGGCCCATCTTAGAAAATTTTAAAGTATTTATATCTCACAAGGAAATTCTAAGCCAATTTTCATGATTTTGTGATTTCTAGGATTTTTTAGATCATTTACCAATGTTTTTGGATTTTTTGAGGGATCTCAACTCAATCAAGAATGACGATATACCAAATTGTTTGAATCATAAAATGGTGAGAGTGTAGTTTAGGTTACTCACAAAAAAGTTAGATTATTCAATATTAGCATGACCTATAATGAAAGAACAAAACTGATGATCAAAATAAAAATGAAAGCCCCTGAGAAGATGGCATTACTTTATAATTCCTATGGAGATTTTAAGCCTATATTCATGAACTAGAAATGCTTTTGGTATTTTATTTTATCATTTTTTAATGTTTTTATGTTTTTGGGATAAGCAATAGAAATACAATATGAATAAAGGCATAAGGAACCATGCAGCTGAGGAGATACACTTTCACAAGTAAGATTTCAAATGATAGCTAAATTGACTACAATGGGTGGGACATGATGTTATAAAAATGATCATATTAAGGAAACAATGAATACTAAGTAGTATTAAAATAATAATATAATAATATAAAAAATAAAATAAGTCCCAAGGTACCATTAATCAAGAAAAAACCATGTGTTGACATACCTAAGTACCCTTATTTGAAAAATAAGTTTTAGATACTGATTAAGTGAAGCTGCCTCTTAGAATGGTCCTTGAATGTGTATAGAATTATGGTGAATCATAATTAGGATCATAATCAACAAGGGAAATAAAATTATAATAGTCCAAGGGAAGGTAATAATTTTATAGGTATAGTTAAATAGAAATGGTGCAAGTTATAATAGTCTAGGGTATAATGGTTCAGGATACAATGGTCTAGGTTACATGTATGATGGAAAAATAAGAAATTTCAGCACAGGGTGCCCCCAAGTAAGGGATTTTATAGACAATGGTTCAATTTTTTTTCAAGATTAGAAATGATTGAGATATAAAATTTTCATTGGTTCTAGGAGCTCTTCACCTTTTGGAGTAGCCAATGTGTATACCCTTGAACCATAGTTTGTTGTAACTACATATGGGCCCAACCAATTGGGATGAAACTTAACATTCTTCTTGAATTCAATGTTGGTGTTATTTTGATTTTATTTTAGGAATAAGTTTCCAACTTAAAACTCTCAAGGGATAATTCATTTGTTATAAATATGATGTAACCTATTCTTATATGCTCTTAAATTATCTAGGGTAGCTAAATGTTTTCCATCAATAAGTTGTAGATCTTACAACTTGGAAATTATTTATTATTTATCATCAAAAATATGATACAAATATACTCATAATGAGGTTATATTGATCTCAATTAGGATAATATCCCATGTGCCAAAAATTGGGGAATATCTAGTGGCTCCTATAGGGGTACAATGATTAGTATGTTAGGCCCAAAGGGTGGAAAATATTTGAAACTACCAATTACGGCCAACATCATTGACAATATTATTAAGGATTACAACAATGGTTTTGTTGGACCTAGAATTGACCATTTACTTATGGGTTATATGGTCTAGATTTTTTGTGTTTAATTTTGAATTGGGTATAGAGGGATTTAACATCTTTGTTCACAAATAAACTACCATTATTAGATATGATTTAGGCAGGGATACCATACCAAAAAATGATATGGTAATGGATAAACTCAATGATTTGATTCATAGTTATGTGAGTGAGATGAATGGCCTCAATCTATTTATTAAAATAATCTATAGCAATGAAAATGTGTTAATGATATCGAGACCCCACGTAGAAAATGGCCATGGTGTAGTAATCTATTGTAGTATCAATGAAGGTGTGTGTATAAAATTACCATGTTTTTGGTAGGTAACACACCTTTTGATGTATTTTAAATCATATGTATCCATCTTAGGTTAGTAGTATCCTATTCTTAGGAGTTACTTGGCAAGGACTATGCCATTGGTATGGGCCCCACATTCCTTTGTAGACCTCTTTAAGTGATGATGTTAATTCTCATGAAGATAAATAATGAATAAGTGTTATATCATAAACCTTAAGATAAAACATGTTTCCAAGGAGGGTATAATGAGCTAGGAAATGAAGGAAATTTTTTTGGTGATTTTTTAAAATGTAGGGAGGAAGAACTTGGTCATGAAAATAGTTATAAAGATTTTGTTACCAAAAAGGTTTAGTTGGGAGATTAGGACCAACAATAGTAGAAACCCTCTTTGAATTTGGTAATATATGATCAAGCTATAGAAGGTTCTCAATGAGAAAATGGTACTCATTAACATTTTTGGTGAATTGTCCCATGGACCCAACTATTTCCATTGCATTGGATGATTACTTATTGACACGTGGTACCTGTTCAAATTATGGTCACCTAAAATGTGGCTTTAGATTATCCATAATATGCTTATAGAATACAAGGTTTTCATCCATAGTTTGATACTAGTTTGTATTTTGGTTAATGATTAATTTAGTGCCCCCATAAACCATTAACTACTAGATATCCCATTGTATTTTAAGACGAAGTCCTATAATAAGGGCTTCATATTCATCCATGTTGCTGGTGAAGTTGAAGTTGAGATGAAACTCCTTGAGGATGAGGACCCCTTGTGGTGTAACTAGTAAAATACTGGATCCAAATCTATGATATGTGAATGAGACATAAAAATATAATTTCTAGTGTTCAGATTCATGAGCCACTTCCTCTATCATCATGATAGAGTTGTCTATAAAAATCAAATGTAACTGGTGTAGTGTCTATGATAGGAGCTTCAACAAGCTAATATATGATGACTTTCCCATTAATAAATTTATGATTATGGTATTCGAGATAAAATTCACTCAATAGAATAACCCATTTAGCTATGTCGCCTCTAAGAGTTTCTTTAGATAATAAGTACTTGAGGGGGTCCACCTTAACAATGACAATACTCTTATTATTCAAAATGTAGTGTTACAACTTTTGGGAAGTGAACACCATTTCTAAACAAGCTTTCTCAATATGTGATTAGTTATGATCATATGCTATGATTGTTTATATCAAATAGTAGATCACATGTCATTTACCTTACTCATTATGCTAGGCTCATAGTGCCCCCTATGAATGTTTTTTTGTTGATATATAAATAAGTAATGGTTTGCTAGGTGTTGGTGGTCTCAAGATTGGCAGGTTGGCTAGATATGTCTTGATTTTTGAAAATGATTTTTGACATTCAATAACCCATTAAAATGTGACACCTTTATTCAAGAGGTGAATAAAAGGATGTCACTTATCTGCTAGCTATGATTTAAACCTATGAATAGATCAATTTTTACCCTATAGGCTATGGGGGCATTTCAAATTGGAAGGTGGAGGTATTTCTGTGATGGTATTGACCTTAGTGGGATCCACTTAAATCCCTATATGTGATATAATAAATCCTACCAGTTTGATCAAATTAATTCCAAATATGCATTTCTTAACATTGAAATGAACTTTGTTTTTATGAAGTCTCTCCAAGATTCTCTGTAGAATGTCAATATGTCTGACATGAGTTCTTGATTTTTCTAAGATATCAACATAATCCTCAACTATATCATGCATCATGTTATGGAAGATGATAGTTATGGCACGTTGATAAGTGGCACCAATGTTATTCAATCCAAAAGGTATGACTTGGTAACATAATGTTCTCCATGGTGTGGTGAATGTCATCTTGTGCTAGTCCTTTGGTGCTATATTAATCTCATTGTACCTAGACAATCCATCCATGAGGGACAACATCCCATACCTTATAGTTGAGTCTATAGTCATGTTTATGTTTGGTAGAAGGAAATCATCCTTAGGACATACTTTGTTGATGTGCCTAAAATTAGTACACAAGTATATGCTCTGTGTATTTTTGATAACTAGGACTGTATTTGATATCCATTTAGAGTAGTCCAATGGTCTTCTGAATCCATCTCTAAATAATTTCTTTAGTTCCTTTTTCACTAATTTGGAGATTTTTGGGTATAATTTTTGTGATTTTTAATTAACCAACTTAGCATTTGGATGTACTACAAGCTGATGCATACCAAGGCAAGGTCTAGTCTTGACATGTTTGAGTAAGCCCATGAGAATATATTAATAAAATTCCTTAGAATAGTGATAATATAATCACACTCCTCATTAGTGAGGGATGGACCTAGATGAATGATCTTAAGATATTAATTGGTTCTAAGGTATACCTCATTTATATTCTCTACATGGAGTGTGGAGCCATCTTCTAATATAATAGGCAATGTTTGATACTAGTCCTCTTCTTTAATTGATGGTTATGAGTCTCAAGGCTTATCTATATAGGAAGAGGAATCTAAGTCTTCATGTTATGGTAATGGCTAATTGAAAAATTTATTAGGAAAGTTGAGAGAAAGGTACTCAAAGAATTTATGTTGTTCATAAGTAATATTGGAACTGATTGCAAAGATTGGAATTAGTAGACACTATGCTTCTTATGGAGGCGAGCAAACTTCCCCGTCCAAGAGTGCCTAAAATAGGTTTTCACTCAAGGGCTTGTCTTTATCTTTACTATTTACCTGATGAATGAGTTCTTTAAAGAATTTTTCACCCAAATATCTCCATGTTTTATTTATTATATGACCAATGAAGTTTTATTTCTCTCCAACATAGGTGGAAGGGTCTAATGAGAGGTCAAAACCTTGTTTGTGATCACTAAGTGGAATCCATCTCTAATGCCCATATACTCTGCAATAGATTCCTCATTCTAAAACTCATCTAGAGGTATAATAGAATTTTTTGTTCCTAATCGCTAAGGTTAGGATGACAAAGGGTAATTAGGTAATGAACTATGATGGTCATAATGAAATTGGAATCAGACAAGTTAATATCAACTATCTCATCATTGGCACTATAATGGGAGATTGTGTCACTAAGAAGATTTTATTAATTAGTTAAGAAAGAGGAATAAATTTCAAAATACATGAGGTCACCCCCAAGAATTATAAATTTGAGGCCATGGTTCTTATTAGGTTTGACAATAAATAGATGTTCAATAATACCTTACTCCCATGGCCTTGGGCCTGTACCTGCATAGTTAAAACTATCCATAATTAGATTAGGGATAAGGTATTTAGGATTATAAAAATAATTGGTGAGGATATCAACATACAACTAATCTCCTTAAATAATCGCCTCTCAATCCTAATTTAGTGAAGTGTTTGGTATAAATACCATTGACTACTTCTATAGAGGTGTGTTTTTCTTTTGCCAAATAGTGTTAGGCATGTTAGGGATTTAGAAAGGTTTGGGTATCCCATATGACTTAGGATATTTAGGAAAATTTCCTATATGAAATGAATTTTTAAAAAATATGTGGAAATGTCAATGTCCTCAATAGTAAAATGGTTTATAATGGCTATAGGAAATACATTGGCTGAAGTGGAAGTAAGATCACTAGGGTCGATATAATTAGATTCAGGTGGTTTAGAAATTATGAATTTTTTATTATTGGATACAAATTTAGAATAATGTAAATAATTATAATTCTAGTATCCAACCTCTAAATGATTAAAATATTGGTATGGTTGTAGATCAACATAAATAGTTACTTCAATTCTAGAATCAGGTTACTTGAGGTATTGATGCAAAGTACAAGGGATAAATCACACTTCATGGATCCAAGGATGATAAAAACTAAATTTTAAGGCAATTCTATGTTGATGACATGGCATAGGGTATCATAGGTTATAGGCGCAATAATAACTGGTAAACAAATAGTCCTTAAAGAATCTCTTTTAACATTGTCCTATGTTTTGATTGTGATTATTTTTGGCTACATGTCTTTGGTTGTATATATAAACCATTGTATCAATTTAAATGACACTATATTCATTCCTAAACCATTGTCTATAATAACTCACTTGATCTTGTGATGTTCTATAATGACCTTGATATACAAGGGATTATTATGGTTAGGACCAAGGTAAGACATAACTCATTGATCAAAGATAAGTTACTGGCTTGAAGATAGTGTCCCATGAGTGTCTGGAATTGGCTATGGTTAATATCCTTAGGAATAGTGGACTATTGGAGGAAGTCAATGAGTATGGTCCTATGAACTTATGACATATGCATGAGATCTAGATTATAAATTTGCATAAATGTTTTTCTAGTTGTTCATGAATACTATATAGTTCTCCATAATAAGGCAAGAAGGTTTGGTATTAACTGGTACGGGGTTTAGTTTAGGATTGGAAGACATAGGGTTCAAATTTGGCTTAGTATTAGAAGAAGGTAAAGGGAATTTAAGGGTAAATTTTGAGTGTGTAGTTTCCACTACAAAAGTTTGAATCAGTAGGGAGTTATTATAATTAAAAGTGTTGGCAGTGGTCTATGAATAATAACCCATAGAAACTAAGACACAATACAATTTCCTGAACTTGGTGTAGTCTTACTTAAAGAAGAAGGTGCTAAACCTAAAATAGAGGAACCAACATTTTTAGAAGATTCATATAATATATTGGATTTGAATATAATGGTGGCAATGTGATTATTAGAAATATGCCCCATAATATTATTATAATCATATGGCATAGTATTTTAGCCTAGGTTATTGGCTTGGGTATCATGATCTTGATTGTGATGATGTTGATTCTATTTCTAACTATGTCTTTGTTGATGTTGAACCTATCCTTGGTTCAAATTGTTATATTATTATTGTTTATGCTTTGAAAATGGGTCTTTTTAAATTACCATATCCTAATCGGTGTTCTGTGATGCTTGTTTTAATTTAATGTCTCTGCTCTCAATTAGGTCTTCAATAAGATGCCTCAGTTGTACACATCTAGGATAATAACATGATGAAAATCATAAAATTCATATTAACTATACTAGTTGGGTTCGGGATAATATTCTAAAAGTGGATTTGACATAGGCCATATGATTAAATTGGATATAACCAACTTCTAGAATACTACATCAATAGGTTCTCTTAGCTTGTTGAATGGTCTATATTTGTTGAATCCTCTGCATGGAGGAGCTCTTTAAAAAATGGGTGGTGGATTAATTTATGCATTTTGGGTTGATAGAGCTTGCACTATTTTCACATGATATGAATATTTTACTCTATTACCCACCATATTTTTTTTGTTATAAGCTTTAGGTTTCTCCATACTTTTAACTTGAATGTGTTTGAGTCTGATTGGATGTTTGAGCCTATGATTAAATTTTCACTAGGTCTTTGGTAATAAGTGCTTTCTTGATCTGCATACCTTTATCAATGATTTTTTCAATTATTTTAGCATAAGTGTATCACATTATGGTAAATATCAGGGTGCAAGTTCTATGCAAAGATGTCAACTAGCACTTTCCACCATTGTAGATATGTTGTGAAGCTTTCCCCATCTCTTTGTGTTTCCTTACATAATTCAACCACTGTGAAATCATGCTTAATGTTATAAGATAGATCATTAAAAAATATTTATGATAAATCATTAAAATTTATCATCAATCCTTTAGGTAATTTTATAATATAATTTAATGCTTGTCCACCTAAGTTGCATGGAAACAAGTGTAGCAAATAGATGTTGTTGTACACTACCTCTTAGCATAACATGAAGAAAGATTGAACATGTTATCTAGGGTCACCCTTACCTTTATATTTATGAAATTTTGGTGGCTCAAAATGAGGTGGAAAAGGTACTTGAAGAAAGTTAAAGTTGAACAAATTTTGATCTGATTGCCTATTTCAAGCCTTATGACTATCTCTTTCATTGAATTCCACCCTTATATATTTGGTGTGTTTTTTGGTGAAAGGTGGTTTTATTGGGGATGAATGTACCCCCTATGTGGTCCTACTAGGGATATCAACCCTTTTACCATAGTTTTTATTTTGGTTCGTACTTGAGTGTGAATAAGTTTAACATTATTGGTTTATAAGATTTTGTTGCCGAGTCCTAGATTTTTGTTACTAATTCCCAAGAATCTATTTTTGTGAACTATAGGAAATTTAATGAATTTGTTATATCTGTTGTTGGTTTACTAGAGGGAATTGACATTTTTGTTTCATATTTGGAACTTTTTATGGATGCAAATGTGATTAACCTAGTAAAATGTTGTGAAAAGTACCCACAACCTATGATGACAATGGGTCTTTAACAATGTGCTATTGTGTATGGGAAAGTGTCTCCTGATGGTTAAATAAAGTGTGCTTCATATCAAGTGAAACTTGTTGAGAAGTATATGTGGGTTTATCATATTCAAGAGAAGCCATAAGGTCTACATCAGATGTAGGATTGGATAGGTCTTACTACATTTACTCTAATGGTTGTTCTTGTTCCATGAATGTGGTATTATTGACTGAAGCTGTATCCAAAGAATTCATTAAGTCTATGACTAGTTGATCAACATACCATTAACTAATTTATTATATTTTGTTTGAAATATATTGATTAGTTGGGGACAATTTCATAAGTGGGCCTTTCCCTTTGCTATAAAAATCAATGTTTAGTTCCATGATATGAATAAGAGGTTGCTCTAGTAGTTTCTCCTCTACTCAAACAAGTGTATGTAATTGCTACATTAGGAAATCAAGCATAAGTATAGATATTGATTCTATCAAGCTTAGGATAGATTCATCTTTATCGTCTATATTTTACTATTAAAATTTGCCTTGCTTAGATCCTACCATAGTTGGGATGTCTTCAAACATGATAGTGTGTTCTTCCCCATTATAAAAATTCTCTTCTTCATAACTAGTGTAGTAAGATACCCCACTATGAGTATACCTTTGCATGTTTGATAATGATTTTCTATGTTTGTGAATTATTTTGAGTTTTTATTTGTAAACATCAAAAGCTGTTTGGATTATAAGATCAAACAAACACAAGGTGGATTTAGGTCTATAATTAGAAATGAATGGCACAATGCTTCATAATTTAGAAGAATAAAAAGAATTCCTAATAATATTAAACCTTGGTTAATTATAGGAAGGTAAAATAACCTTGGATCTTAGGGTGCAAATTATAACAAGAAATCCTAAGTTTGAAGTATGTTAGTACCATGAATATCTAAGTGTGACCATGGTGGGATGTGACTAAATAAATATAAGAGGCTCAAGTGATCCAAGAAGATTAGGATGTAGGATAACACTAAGACTTAGGTATAAAACCAAATAATAAATTGTAAGCATGATGGTGTCAAATAGAAAATAAATTTGAATGATTAAATAACTTAGATCATGAGTGGACACAAGATAACCTAAGTTTAAACAAGAATAAAATGAGTAGCATCTAGACAAAGGCTTTCAAACCAAACATAAAAATTCACTAAAGTTATTGTTGACTTTTTAGGTCACCTTTAACTTGTACAAAACCCATAAAAACCCTACATAAGGTTTTTGTGCCCACGGGTATCGATTTATTTAAAGTAAGGCATGTGTTGATGCCTCATTCGCACCCAATGTAGATAGTGAAAGTGCATAAATTGACTAAGTGTTGACTTAAATTCACAAGTAGTTTATAATGAATGCCACATGTAGGAAAACACAAATTTCATGAACGTTCAAGGATGCAGAGCCCCCAATTTTTAGATAGTGTAGGGAAAGGTGCATAAGGAGTAGTTTAAAATCATGGTAAATGCATACAAGATCTTTAATATTCATGTGCATTCTTATTCAAAAGGGTCTTTACATATCATGATGAATTCCCACACCAAATCATAGAGTTTTATTTCTGCACTTTCATAAACTGTAGATTATAATTTATGTTGCACACATACTACTTCAAAGATTAATGTGGACCCTGATATAAAGAAAAGAATTGAGAAGACTATTTAAAGGGGACTTGGTGCAAAAGGGTTAAAACTCATACACCCCCATATAAGTCTTATAAATCTATTCCCTTCACCTACTCATAGCTCACTCCATAGTCTAACTATGCAACCCTTAGTGTGCAAATGTCCCCAAAAGGCACAAGGTAATGTTTTAGAAAGAGATGCCTAACAATGAAATGAGAGTTTAAGGGAGACCTACATAATGATTGGTAAGTGGTAGCAAAGTGTAAATAGGTTGTTGGAAAATTATTTGAGTGATGTTTGAGGCCTTACTAGGATAAGTAAATGCATAAGTAGCTATAAAATGTTAGAATATGATTACATGCAACCCTTCTAACTTTTCTATAGATATTCCATTCAAAGACACACACATGGATCTAGAATAATCCTTCCACCAACTCCTATATCCAAATCACAAGGTAGAATTTAAGAAGCATGGACATAACACCACAATAAAATTAAATTACTATGTCTACCACCCAAAATGGTGCATTCATTATAAAAGGCTTGATCCCTTATAAAAGCCTTGTTATTCATTTTAAGAAGGGTCAAAAATCTTATGCAACCTCACACTGTCAAAATTTGCCCTCCAAAATCACTTTTATTGGCTGAATCTTTCATGTTAATGAGAATCAATTTCTCCTCACTCTATTTTTCTTACACTCAATGTTATTTGTGTTTGTTGATCTTTGTCTATGGGTAATTTTTGCCCCTCTCATCACTATCCATTCCAAGCACCTCTAGGTGGAACTTAGAACTCACTTCTAGGTCATATTCTGTGGACATATGAGTCTATGTAGACAACATTTGTGGATCATTTTTCATCCTTCTTAGTGTTACAATACGTTTACATACCTCTATATGAAACACTTATGAATTTGGTGTGTCCTTGGTGGAGTATGTGTAATAACATCTTATTATTAAATATTTTTAGTGTATCTATGGTAGTAGGGGTGCTCACTCTATTCTTGGTGTATCACTTTTTACTTTCTAACAAATTCTTACCTTTCCCCTCTATTTTCTCTCAAAATATTAGCTTTCGATTAGAGGTAGATTTACCTTTTTTCTCTTTAGTTATGCACGGTAGTCCTAAACTAGGTGCACTTAGAAGAGAATGTATTTGACCTACTTTGGAGGCTTGTCCCAAGGCATATAAGGGTCCCACACCTTGGGGATATTCTCATTGTTACAAAGAGACATCTGATGCTCCATGAGATTAGATGAGATATAAAACTTCCATGCCTAACACCAAACACTTTTATATCTTGTACAAGGCATTCATGCTATACACCCTACCATAAAACCTCCACCAAAAACCATCCATAGGTGCACATTCTAAATGACAATAGTTTTTGACATACTTGGTGGGACTAGTTTGAATAAAGAGATAAGGAATCAGTGCTAACCTTAGCTAACACATGTTGTAGACACTTAGTAAGAGCACTTGGTGACTCCAAGAAATTCTAGTTCATTAATATTAGCCCCTTATCTATATGCCAAGTAAAATAAGATCATATATAAAGGTTATTAATTTCCATTTCATTGAGATTTTAGTGCCCTCTAGAAGATGAAGAGTAAGAAGATATCCTTCCCCATTGAGTCAATACAATCATCCACTAGAGCTTAGTCTATCCTTATATTTTGGATATTCCCTATGCCTAGAGGGAGATTATTCCTTATCCCATTCATGTCTACATGGAGGAATGTGATATTTATGCCTTTCAATGGAGGTAGTATGTTAATTTTATCCTAATTTACTTTAAGAAATGTAACTTCTCTTATAGATCATATTCAAGATATCATAAATATCTACTCACTACACCATGTCACCAAAGATAATGTCACAGTTAGGTTGCTTGCCTCTTTTTTCAAAGGAAAATATCTTTAGTGGTACCAAGGATTAAGACTAAATTTTATTCACAATTGGGATGAAATCAAGGAATAAATATACAAGTAATTCAATGAATAGAGTGACCACTTATCCTTGATATAACAATTCACAACTATAAAATGAACCCTGCATGAGATGATGGTTGATTTCAACTTCAGGTTCTAGAGAGTATGGGATAGGATACAACCCTTGTGTAAGCCATCTCCCAACACTAAATGTTTATATTTTAAAAAATATCTTAATAGTGATATAGCTATGATGATTCAATCCATTAGAGGTGCAGTATTGCCTGATGCCTATGAAGTTATTGTGCATGTAAAAAATTGTTTGATTTAAGTAAGGAAAATTGCACCTAAACTCCCATTTCCTTATTTAATGATCCTCCTCCTAGCCAAATAGATGTGAAACCTATGTTAGAACATATCCCTAGCATAGTTATCCCACCAAATTCATTTTCTATTTCCCCTAATGAATTAAATGAGGTTAAAATGCTTCTGTAAAGCTTTGAAAATGAGCTTGTCTCCCTTAAATGGAAACAAGTGTAGTACCCCAGACCTCATCAAACCTTCATTCAATAGTACTAGTCAAGTAGAACTCCTTATCAAGGTTGTGCACAAAACAAAATCATCTCACATACAATAGATCACCTTATGCACAAAAGGTTGATGTTTTTGGTTCCTCTAGAGCCTTTATACTTATGGGAAACAATCTTATGGAGGATATTGAATGGTGTTTCCTATGCGGCCAACCACATAATCAAGATACATTCACAAATAGAATCATGAACTAAGAAATCACGGTGTAATTTTTATCACAACCTTAAGAGTAGATGAATATCATAGCTTTGCATGACAGATAAATTTAAGTGCTAGTGTAACAACAAGATGGTTATACTCTTATCAACTATCAAGAGGATGAATTCAACTATGTAAATCAAAGTGGTGCATCAAGTGGAAGAAGCACTCCTATTTATTCTAATGAAGACCTATATCTATAGGATGACATCTACAAACCAATTCTAGATGATCTTCCTGAAGGCAATTCAGAAGATGACAATGATGCAACTACTCTCGAGTCATTAGCCAATGACTTGGAACAACCACTAACTAACATGCAACACCCATGGTACTGCCCTTTACATCATGATCATTCATAGCTACATTATGAAGAACATGGAACCTAGTTTAGACATCATCAAGAAGTTTTAGAAAGATCAGAAAGACCAAGATCAAGAGGATACTCCAGAGGAGAAGGAACATCTAGAGGGAGATAGCCCTCAATGCCTAGAACACCACCAACATTTCAAAGACCTCAGCATCCTCCTTTGCAATTTCAGAGCTCTTTCAAACCTAGTGAATCTTGGATCAAAAACAAATTCATCAGCAAAGATTGTCCAAGAGAAATTCCAGCACCAAAGATCGAGCCATAGTGGGATATACTATTGCCCACAGAAGATAAAGAAGAGGATGAAGAAGTAGAAAGTTCTTTCTACTCAGACCAAGATTACTACCTAGGTGAATGCAGTAGACTTGAAGAAGAAGAAAAAGTAGAACTAGAAATAGAAGACATCTACACTGAACAAGCTATTGTTCAGGATCCAGGGAGACAAAAATTGGTATGCACTAGTATTCCTCCCTTAGAAATTCCACAACTAGCTTACTTAACTTAGCTAATTAATGGAAAGTTTGCCTAGTTTATCCAATTAATTTCAATATAAGATTTAAAAAGAGAGTGATAGAGGAGGTGTTACCAATTTTAGTGCACTCAAATTTAATGCCCCAAATTATGCACATAGGTACAAAAGCCAAGATGCTTGTGTAACCTTCAATGTGCACCAAAAATGTTGTCCAAAGAGATGGGTTAATTTAGATGAGTATGCAAATACAATAAGAGGCTATTATTCAAAAGCTAGAACCAAAGGGATCCCAAAATACCTTTAACATAGTCAAGTAGATGAATAAAATGAGCCTCAATGTGACTATATGGTACACTCTTAATATTCCATCTCAAAGGAATCTTTGACAAGACACTCTGAAAAGATTTCAATAATGTAAGACATCACAAATTATTCCTTCCATCTTTGTGATTATATTCTAGCCAAAAGTGGAAGAAATGCAAGTTCACATTAGCACCAACCTACCCCCATTATATATCTCTTTGATTATACCATCCCCTAGTACATAATTTCATGATCGACTCAGGTGAAAATAACTTGGTGTGTTAGGTTGTGTTCACATTATTAATCTATAATAATATAATTATTATTAGTTAAATAATAATATGATAATAGAGTTTTTCATGGTATATTATTGTTATGAAGAATAAAAATAATATACGAGATGCTTTTAAATAGTTTATTAGTTATTTGAATATATTGTAGAACAATATATTCATATATAGTCAGTTGGTTAGTTGGGAGATTTTTTGTGTGAGAGATTTTAGGGATCTCACCATCCAAAATATAGGAAATGTATTTCATATAAAATCATTGTAATGTTTTAAATAAAGATATAGTGTGTTTATTATTCTTTATTATTTACATATTTGGCCTCATTATTTTTGTGTTCAACTTATGTAGATATGAACCAAACTTATTATCTGGTATTAGTGTAGGCATTTTTAGAACAAGTATGGACCTATAAAATCATGTGAGGGGTAATTTCTTGGTGATTTGTCTCTATGGATGTGTGAATCAGAGAAGAATTTTGTTAATATTTTATACTAGTGTGAAAAGTTTAGATAGTTATTTTTTAAGAATTGATAGAATTTATGATTTTTATGCCATATTTCCCACTAATTTTGAGATCTCAGTTATGCATACTATTCTATATATGCATTTATATAAATACATATTGCAAAACAAGCCTACAATTGATGAAAACGAATGTATAAGAAGAGCGAAGTAAACCATATCTAATCTGATTGTCCTTTGTATGAAGTTCACTTTTATAAGTTTGATCAGTCATTTATTGCCATTTTCTATCTTTAAAATTCATGGTTTATCATGTACTAGTGTGCACCACCATTTGGATCCTATATGTTTACCTGTATTCATTATGCTAAGAACATCAACATTTAGTAGTTAGTGTTTCTTTTATGCACTTTTTATTGCTTCTACATAGAATTTCAACACTAGATCTTATATTACATCAATTGGTTCAGATCTATCTAAGCGTGAATCATTAGGTGCCATGTTATGTGAGTATTTTCATGTTAATCAAAGGAAAGATGTCTCAATAAAGAGAACTTCATATATTTGATCAAATTTGGCAATTTGGTATAAGATTTGGTGACTTTATTAAGCTCAAAAAATTTATAATCTCTCTGCCTCACATTCTTAGCATTGGATCCCCCCAGATAGATGGATATATGGCAAACAATTTAAAAAGCCTCTCAACATTGCACATGTGACAAACTATAGTCTATCTTCGTGCTTGGTCCACATGGATTACATCAAAATATTCTTACAAAATCATAAATGTTATTCTTTCCTATCGTAGTCTTGGATTTAGTTGAATAATATCTTGTGTGGTTAATAGTTTGTCAGTTCATAGTTTATTAAAGATTAATGTTGTTAAATCAATGTTAATTTATTTTATATTTTGACATTACAATAATTAGTATATGCTTTGTTATTCATTCTAGTTGGATTTTATAAAATTTGTTTAAGTATGTCATGTTGTCATCAAGATCGATTTATTAGTTTAGGCTTAGTCAATTTTTATTATTATTCATCTTTATAGACTTTAGTGTTATTTTAAAAAAAGTATTGTCAATGTTTTAGTTTTTTATGTCAATATTTAAAATAGGTTCTAGGTTAAATAATTATCAAAATGTCTTTTATATCCAAAATTCAAAAATGTTGACAACTAAGTCATTTTTTGGTAAAGAGTCATTTTTATGTCAAAGTTGCAAAGCTAATCCCATCCTATATAAATGATGAATTTTTAGGTGAAACCAACGTCTTGAGTCAAAAACATCAGTTATGTGTGTGTGGGCATCTTATCATAAAAAATAATATGAGCTTTTACATCTTATCAGTTGAGTAACCATTATCACATATTAGAGGATAGAGAAAATGGAGGTTGGAGGTTTTAGAGCCTCTCATCAGTCACCAATGATAGGGCCTAGATGATTTGGTGACATATTTTTTGAGGTGCATTTCTTCATTTTTTTAGTGTGGTGTGTTATGTGCCAAATCAGATAATGCCAAGGACAATTCTTTAGTGGCAATGAAAATTATCTATGTTGGTTTTTTTTGGGTGGAAAAAAACATTAATAAAGGATGTATAATATCATAACGAGGATTTATTCCTCATAATATTTAGTTTTATAATATTATGTGTGTTATCATTCCCCTATTATATTGGAGAAAAGGAGAGTGTATATATAATGGAATGTGGCACCAATTTTATAGGAGTGCAACTAATTGCAAAAATCCTCTAAGTAGAGAGATCCTCTAACTGTCATACTTCTTTATGAAGAAGATCAGCCAATGAGATTTATGTTGTGTTCACATGGAGTAAATGTGAGATGCATTCTTCACATAGTAGTGGTCATGTGTAGAAAGATCCAAACAACAAGATTTAGACAATAGTATGAAGACCTAAAAGTATGTGTTGGCATATGATTCAATTTGGGCTAGTTCTTGAAGATGTATATTATCCCCATGTTCACATTAAGGGGGTATAGAATAGGGGTTAATAATGTTCACAAGGTAGTGAGTTAGGGTGTGTTCACATTATTAATATGTAATAACGTAATTATTGTTAGTTAAATAACAATATGTTAATAGAGTTTTGTGTGGTCTATTATTTTTATGAATAATGAAAATAATATACAGGATGCTTTTATATAGTTTATTAGTTATTTGAATATATTTTAGTAATAATATATTCATATATAGTCAGTTGGTTAGTTAGGATATTGTTTGTGTGAGAGATTATAGGGATCTCACCATCCCAAATATAGGAAATGTATTTCTTATGTAATCATTGTAATGTTTCTAATAAATACATGATATATTTATTATTCTTTATCATCTACATATTTGGCTTTGTTATTTATGTATTCAATTTATGTAGATCTAAACTAGACTTGTTACGGTGATGCCAAATAAGATTATAGATACACTCAACATTGTTTATTCTCATGTTTCAAAAAGAGTGGTCCAGTTGGATAACATGACAACCAAGACCATGGGAATCATCAAAGACTTGAATCTTACACTACAAACATGCCCAAACCTTTAAATTGTGTAGGATATCATAGTCATTGACTTACCTCCCTAATTTTTAATCTGCCTCTCATAAGACTTCATGATAAAAATGGGTAGATAATTATCCTCAGACTAGTTGCATATATTACCTAGAACTAGATACAAGACTAAGGTGACCATCAGGGTTGAGCCCATTTTTAAAATCCATGCTAAACCATTATCTTCCACTTAATTTGAATTAAATTTCATAATGTTTGATCAAGAGGAGATTCTAATTCTTCATAAAGCCATGATGTTGCTTCAAGATATCCCAAATGATTTTCTAGATAAATGGGCACATGAACATTATTAATGTGTTCCATATGACAATGTAGAGGAGACAAGGTTAGGTACATATTACATCTTGAAGGAGGATTTCATGCTACCCTAGCTCATAAAAGTATAATAAAACCCTAAGGGTATATGGCAATAACACTTTGATGGTTCTCAAAGTAAAAATGGCTCTAGAGATGTGATGCTAGTCTCTCTTAAAAAGGATAAATATTAGATTGTAGTTCATTTTCATGAATAATTCTATATAATATGAGTCACTAATCTAAAGTCTTTAGCTTGTGTAAAATAAAGGAATCAATATATTATAGGCATTGGGTAATAGTGAACTAGATGTTAACTAGGTTAGATAGTGGAACATGACAAAAAATGGCTTGATGAAGTCCTACAAACATAAAGAGTGGGATATGATTGAAGGTTTCAATACATTCAATATTATTTCCATATCAAGGTTTTAAAATACCAACATCGATAGAGTCACAATTTTAGGTGCATAATATGACATTTCATGTGACATAATGGAGTCCAAACAGCTTGTCAAGTTCATGATCAAACTAGTAGTCCTTGACAACATAGATAATTAGTAGGTATTTGAAAATGATGAACAAATTACCAAATTATTATAGGATTAAGTGGATTTTTATGCCCAGAACCAAGCACAAATGCAAGTCAAATAAAAATATCAATTTATCCAACAAAATACCAAAAGGGTTAATTACCTTAGAGAGCATCTTCAATTCTAATGACTAGTTCAAAGGAGAAAGGTGAATGATGACAAAAAAGAGGAGGTCTCTATATAAGTAACCATTTCAAAAGGAAAGATCCTAAAATTTGATAAGGTATGCTCCCCACTATAAATTAATATGTTTATTGAACTCATTAAGAGATACAATGATATATGTGTATGGATTTATAAAAAACTTAGAGGCTTCGATCTAGGCTTAGTGAAACACACAATTGAGCTCAACCATAACACACAACTGGTGTACTAAAAGTAGAATCCTACCAACCTAAAAATTAAACCATTAATGAGAAATGAGATCTCAAAGCTCATTGAAACTAGTATAATACTTCAATTAAACACTCTTCATGGGTTGCCAACTTAGTCCTGGTACAAAAGAAGAATGGGGAAATCCATCTATTTGTAGACTTTAGAGACCTGAACAAAGCTTCCCTCAAATACCATTATCCCCTCCCACTAATGGAAAAAATCCTATAAATAGTTATAGGTGTAGAGATATTCTCATTTATAGATGGTTACTTAGGTTACAACCAAATTCTTGTGAAAAAATACAATCATTATAAAATAGCATTCACCACTGAGTGGGGAATTTTTGCATACCAGTTGATGCCATTTAGTTTGACAAATGTAGGGGAGACATTCTAAATAACCATGAATATGGAATTTAAGGATATCATAAACAAGATCATCTTGGTTACCTTGATGATGTAATTATTTTCTCTAAGCACATAGGAGATCACTTAGCCATCTAGAGCAAGTCTTTGAAAGGTGTCAAGAGTTCAAAATATCTCTGAACCCTATTAAGTGTATCTTCATAGTTGATGAATGTGATCTAATAGGGCACATTATGTCCAAAGAAGGGGTTTTAATTGATCCAAAGTGAGTCAAATCTAATGCTTCTCTCCATTTTCCAAGTCAAAAGAAGAATCTCTAGAGATTCTTGGTAAGAATCAACTTCATGAGGAGATTTGTGCCTGATTTTGCTACCCTAACCAAATCCCTCACTGTGATGCCCAAGAAGAATTTTGTATTTAGCTAGACTCATGAAAGCAATGAAAATTTTGAATCCATTAAGCATTCCATCACACAGTCTCCCACCTTATTAAATCTATATTATAGTAAGTATTTTATATTTTATGTATTTTATGGGATTAAAGGCATTTCAACTATCCTTACATAGCAAAACAATGATCATCTAAAGCACCCAGTTGCCTTATTCAGCTAGGTGATGAAAGATTATGAGTTGTGATATAGATTCATAGATAATCACATCCTTTAAGTTATGAGATCACTCAAGAATTTTAGGCATATTCTCTCTAATAACAAAATCTAACTCATGGTTTCACATGTAGGCATTAAAGATTTTCTTCTCAACAAGGACATCAATAAAAAATGGCTAGCTAAATTAAAAAGGTGATGGAATATGATGTGGACATCCAGGTCACCAAGCTCTTATGAGGAAAAGGGTTGTATGGAGAATTAGTAGATATCGTGAATGTTGTAGAAAAGTTCACTAGGTTAGATTTTGCACTTAGTCATATGCTTAACTATCAAACCAAGTTGGTTCTAGACTTGTTGGAGCTAGTCATGAGCATAAGAAGGTTTTGTGCACAACATTTAATCATGATATTTTAGTGGCATCAGTTTCACACAAGGCACAATCCTTGTTTACTCACCTAAAGTGAAACAATGAAGGGAATAGGTCTACAATGGGCCAGTTGTAACATGGTGTAACTTAGGGTTCAAGGGACTTAGTATGGGAAAAATAGATTTAGGTAGCCTATCAATGATAGGATATTTGAGGGAAGTTCATTAGGTGAAAACCTCCTCAGGGACACAAGCCCTAAGGTATAATTAAATAACTATCTAGGTAGGGATCTTGGTGGCACAAGTTGTGGGAATAACTAGTATAGGGTCATTCGGTTGCTTAGGCAAGTCATAGGGATGGCTTGGGTTCAAATTCTCATCCTCAAGGTAACATTCTATGAATAGGTCTTAGGGCCTTGATACATTCAGGTTATAACACTTAGTCTATTTATAGATAGGCCAAAGTCACTATATGACACAAGGATGCCATTAGCAACCAAGGATAAACCTCCATATTACACTACACTAATGTAAAGAACTAAATCATTACTATTATAAACTAATAAATAACATGATAATGTGTTATATATTATAAGAATAAACACATTAGTTATTAAACCACATTCTTCATTAATCTCACAGTTTAGCATCTAAAGTTCAAGATATAAAATAGAGCATATGTTCTTACCTATCACTACTCTTGCCTAGAGGTTCATAAGTGATCTTGGGATATACACTCAAATGACTAATCTATCTTATGCATAATATAAAAAATTTATGTTGGATCTCTATTTTACCAATATTTTCTACCTTAGTTGCCTCCTTAAATCTTCAAATGCAAGCCTTATTTTATAGGAAATTTGGCCTCTCCTTGCTAGGTCAGATGGGTGCATGCCAAGATATGAGCTATCATGAGTCCACTAGATCCATTACATTCCTTAGGTTAGATGAGTGAACATTGTATGCTGAGTTATCACTAGGGATTCATAATCCTACCTACTCCACTCTTTTGACATCTATGATTCTCAAGCCTCCATGTACAAGTTCTGGTAGAGATGTGCTTTGAAAGTCAATACCACACAACTGCCTGCCAACTAACACAAGATCCTCGGGGACTCCTCTAACTAGCTCCAAAATGTAAAAAAAGGGAGAAAGCACTCCAAAGGATACCTCATGTTGAGGTAAATCTAGCTGGCACAGGCCATGTAATTAGTACCAAAGCAGGCCCAACATTACCCCATACAAAATTTCTAGTCCACCTCAAACTAGTCTTTTAACACCTTAGGTGCTCAAAACTTAGGCACACCCTTCTCTAAATCTAAATTTAAAATTTCAAACCCATATCTATCATGCCTTAATTCTTCCATAGTGCCATTTTCTTTAGTAGATGTATCCTTGAGATCAAGCACATTCATGATTTCTAGTTCTTTCTTAAAGGCTTCAAGCCTTTCTTTTGTGTGCTTTACCCTACCATTCATGATCTCCCCCTACTCATTAAATTTTATTTGGAAGGAATAGAAGACCACCTCTAATTATTCCTCCCGAGTCTATAGTTGGGAACTTAAGGAATTGACCTTGGCCATTACTTGAACATGCTCGATCCTACTTATCATAGAGTGTAGAAATAAAGCATCCTTTTCCTTTGTTGGAGAAGTTGTAAAATATAAAATCAACTTCCTCTACACCTTATTCAAGTTTGGTGAAGAGGTATTTCACCACATACAATTTTTTTTTCAACTCTCCTCACAAGGCCTCATAGGGGTCTTGTTATCCCTCGAGCGCCAGCCTTATCTTAAGGAGAATCTACTCCATAAGTGCATATACTTGGTCAAATTCCTTCATCTTTGAGGTATCCAAATTATCCAAGAGGGATGGATCCACCTCTTCTATGTGCTCAACTAGAAGTTGAAGTTTGAACTTTGTTTCCTTAAGCTCTTTCTCAACCTTTTTTGCTATTTTCTTCTAGATATATGTTTGAACATCACTGATGATGGTTTTATGCACTACTATAGAGGCTATCTTAATTAGAGTTTTGGATGAAAACATGGGGTTCATGTCATGAGTATTGAGGAGTTTTTATTCATGCCCTTCCTCTAGCTTATTGGTGCTCCAAATTACTTTTGTCAAAACCTCAAATTTTGGCTCATCCATGTAGCAATCTAGCACATAAGAGACTTGGTGGTGCATTAAGGTCATGGAAGTCTTAGGTGACATACACTCCATCATGTATAAGTCCTAATCCTCCTTAAAATATTGATTTTCCCTTTCCCTATTTCCTATCTCATATTCCTCATCCTTGCCCAACTCTTCTTCTTCATTAGTACTGGTTCTTGTTCTAGTGCCTTCTTTTTCTCCTTATTCTTCTTATTCCTGGGGTTCTTCAAACTTATCCCCTATGTCCACTTCTAATTTTCCTTTAGTGTTCAAATCACCATCGTTTTATTAATCTCATGGGTTTCTCTAATGGATGTTTCCCCCTCATATGTTTTTTCTCATAGCATTTTTTTGCCATGAGCTTCCATTTCACCAACCTTTTGCTCTTCTTGCCCTATCAGGGCTTCTGTCTCTATCTCTTTTTTATTCTCCAATGAACTAGTATCTCTTTATTTATCTTCATGTTCCCCTTCAGAGCTAGGGTACACCTATTTTGCAACTTCCTTTGTTGTTCTGGTGGAGGTGATAATTGCCTTTTCTAGCATTATTTCTTTTCTTGGTTTTATGCTCATAACAACCTTCTTCTTCTCTCTCTCTCTTTTAACACCCTGGCCCTTTCTACTTGGGATTCCTCTTCTTATCTTTCCTTTCTTCTAGTCTTCTCTTCCTTGGCCTTTCTTTCTACCTCTTCTTTATTTTCCTTCTCTTTCTCAGCCTTCCTTTATGTAGTTTGTGTTATGCATTTCTCTCTCTCTCTCTCTCTCTCTCTCTCTCTCTCTCTCTCTCTCTCTCTCTCTCTCTCTCTCTCCCTCTCTCTCTGTCTCTCTCTGTCTCTCTTATTTCTTTGGCCTTTAGTTGATTGATCTTAGATTGAGACATGCCTTTGGATTTAATTTCCTCATGCTTAAAATGAAACATTAGTGCCACATTAATATGTCCTTGGTTGAGGCCCATGTCTTTCCACTAGTGCTATAATTATTTTTCTATTACTATGCCTGAATGGGTTGCCTCTTTGGGTTCTTTTCCTGTCTCTCCTTCCCTACTTCCTTCTCCCTTTTGTGCCTTATGCTCCTCTTTTATTTTCTCTTTAGACTTCGCCATATTAATGACTTATTTTGGAACCCATAACTTAGTCATTTATTCCTTTTATTCTCATATTTATTGCTCCCTCTGTATTTCAGCTTCACTAAATCTGAGTTTCCTCAATCTTTACCTTTGCTTCTCTGGCTCAATTTGAGGTGGTAAAGAGTGGCTTTATTCACTTGAAGAGGACTCTTTATCTTTAGATAAAATTTAGTTTCCCATACTACCTTATTCCTCAAAATCCTCTTCTTCCTCTTATTTAGATGAGATTATCCTTTGTGCTATAGGAGGAGCCTTCTTCTTCTTTCTCCCTATGCTAGGGGAAGTATTTAGAGCCAAGTACACATGCTTTGGCATAAAGGTCAAAGGAGATGTTTATAATTTTTATGTGATATTATGCTTGAGATACTATTTTATTTCGTCTAAAGTCTCCCCTTCTTATTCTTTGGAGACTTTTTCTTTTCTACTGATGTTGGAGTTCTTTCATCCCTAATCTGGACTGGGGGTGGTCTTTTCTTTTCTCAATGCTTGATTTGGCACTAGAATCCTTCCTCTATGGATTCATCTCATATTAAAGTATATGGATGAAGCCAAGGATGGTGACCTATTTAATGGTATCAATTTTCACGTGATTCAAGGTATCTTGTTTGTTTTTTGAATCTCTTTCATCTATGTAGGGAAACCTGCACCTCAACCTTCACCTTGCTACATCTAATTCCTTAACTAGAATGTCTATCTTTTGTGTATTTAGGATCTTATGAAGTGTATCACTAAATTAATCTATTTATAAGGTGAAAGGGAGATTAAACTATCATAACCTATTTCCATCCTTTATTTCTAAGTTCATGATGTAGTAGTGCTACATTATGACAAAAGTTGTCAACTTGAGCATACTTTGGGGGAGCCCCTAGGGGATATGCCACTCTAGTCTAAAGGATTTGATATATATTTTTCACAAATGAATTAAACACATCTTATATTTAGGGATAAAATTAGTGGGTTAGGTGTACTCCTTATACTTTTACATGGGGGATTCTTGGTGTTCTAGGAAAACCCAAAGATTGTCTTGACTCTCATCCAAGATCTTGATTTCCTCCATCATTATCAAGATGAGGATGGACCCCCACCTAAAGGTCCCTTGGCATTATGGAATTTTAATGAATTATTGATAAAATCCTATGTGATTAACTTCATGATATTAAATTAGATTCCCTATGCCATGGGATAGGCCACACAAAGATACACCTTTGACACATCTGTCCACTGGTTGCCTAGACACAACTTTGAACTCACAAGGCACATTAATGCCCTCATGCTAGGGTCCTCATATTTGATAATCAAGAATGAAAAACCCCACTTGAAGTAGTTTAGGAGATTTTAAACATGTTCCACTTCTTCATTATCATCCATTAGTTGATGGATGTCTCTACTGGTGTTTGGAAGCCTGGTTATCCTTTCTATCATTTATGTAGAGATCTTCATGTGCTATCCTAAAAAATATGTGTGGTCCTCATGGAAACATAATAGAAAGAACTAAAAAAGTTCCTCTATATTTATGAAAGAGGAAAACTCATAGAGCTAAGTTGTACTAGAAGTGTTCAACTTGTCTTGAATTGAGACATGAAACAAGGTGTTACCTTCCAACATCTTGCACCATGTGTCTACCATCCAATCCTACACCAAGTCTTGGAAGTGACTTGACATCTGATGGTTGTATTCTTTGAGCTATAAATTATGCACAAATGAGTTCTAACATTACCCCACTTGAAACTCTAGAGATACTACATGTTTTGGTATGACATCTTTGTTAGCACCTCAGTGTTTACTTTTGTGACACTAACATATTTGATCAGCTATGCCTTGGTCTTGGCAGATATCATCTCCTATATGATCTTTACATTCTTAGGTTCTAGATACATCAGAATGGATATTGTTTCCTTCCTCTTATTCACCATTTTGAATCAAATTGTATTAAATATAAGGAGGTGTGGTTTTTTGAAGCCTCAAATGATGACTAGTGCTTTTGTCGTCACATGATCTACAACTGTGCTCTTGGCTTTGAAATTTTCTAGCTATTAATGTTGGCTTGGGTGATAGCTTCTCATTTTAACTCAGTTCTCTACATAAATATATATTTTCAACCCTTCACACTGGCCTCACTATGAATGCACTCCTTGTCAATGTGTTTCCTTTCACTCTAAGTGCTTGAATTGGTTGAATTCTCATTGTGATAGAGTTATTTCTATTTGACTCTTTGGTTCTTGCTTAGGGTTGACCTAAGTCTGAGTTAGTGTAAAATTTTTAACCTAAGAAAGTTTATTATTGATCATTTTATACTCTTCTCATGTAAACTACAATTATTAATGTAGGCTTAATGGTATAGGTGCCTTGATTTCTTGGAAACTACAAAAATCTATGAAATCCTTGAAAATATCTTGTCTTATATGCATTATAGCACCTCATTAAATTATTTTAATGGATTTTTTGGTGAAGTGATGTATGGTTTAAACAACCACTTCCCCCTCATTTTTGGGTGGATTCTAGTTGTCTTAGATGTTCTCCTTCTATGCTTGTAAAATTTAGAATGACCTTCACCTTCCTTGTGGTAACCTAGGCACAACACCTCACATACACATAATTTAGCCTCCTTGATTCCACTTAGTTTTCTAACTACAATCCTTTTTCAAGTATGCTTCTCTACCTTATTCAATTTCTTGCATGTCATCTTTTCTTTGCCTATCTTACCCAATATAAATCCCTTACACTAGCCCTCTAGCACTTTATCTCTCTTTTGATTCTCTTGAGCATGGTTAGATTGTGCATCTTTACTTCCTTGCACTCAACTAAGTTGAAAATCTTCACTTCCTACATTATGCTCAACCATGTTGAGTGTCTTCACTATCCTTTTTGGTCTATAATGTAGGATCAATCGATGCACCTTCTTATAACTCTAACATAAAAGTAGCACTAGAGTGGTTCATTATTGGGCCTTTAAGTGCCCTAGACTATTGTCTTGTATGCATATTTATTTTGATAATTATGATTATGCATGGTAATATTCATGCACCCACCACTTAGATGTCTATCTTAATGCACCAAGAGGGAAAAAATGCTTGACTCACCCGATTAGAATTATGCATGAATTAATAATAGATAAATTCTTGAGGCTATTGTGCACCACTCACTGCATTTATATACTATAGAATAAAATAAAAGGAAAATAATGGTTTGGCTTGTGCCAAGATTTATTCTGGTCAACTAAAATTCCAACTAACTATTGACCAAGAAGTTAGAGATTTTATGGTGCAAGCACCAACCTAATACCTATATGGTTTTAGTTAGCTATCATTGAAATGCCTAGGATACGTACCATCTCATTGATGAAATGAGTACCCTAGTTACTAGTTAGACTCAATGGGCACCCATACTAGCTTATGATGTTCTCCCATATGAAGCACATGGCTATTATGACTATGTAGTCTTTAGTTGGCATGAATTTAACCGACGTGGTGAAATAGTTAGTGGTCACTAAAATGTATCTTTCACTTATGCACTGTGATACATGAGTGATTGGCCCAATAAATTTAATGGCCCATTTTTTGAATGGAACCTAGGAAAGAATGGGGATGAGAGGAATCTCATCTTGATGGCTGTGGTTTTTGGTGCATTGGCATATTTAATAGGCCTTAGTGTACTCCTTTTCATCTTGAAATTGTCTTGGCCACCATAATCTTGACTATTATACCTTACACATCATTATGTCTCCAACACAAGAGCCTCCTATGATTCTTTCATGCAATTATTATAGGATGGATTCCTATTCATGTTCCAAAACACACTAGCATAGAAATTCATCCCTAATTAGTTTTTATAGCTCCCCCTTAATGAGCTAAAAGGGGGTGGCATGAACCACAAGTTATTTGTTTTCCTTAATTGATAAGGTCTGGGGCATAAACCTAGATGTTAAGAAAGTGGCAATCTCTGCTAGATCTTTTAGGATGCACTAGACTTTGTGTAACTATGCATCCAGTATGTCATCCTTAATTAGTGCCATCACATTGCCAAAATTGATGTGGGATAAATGGTCTAGCCTTAAGTTCTGCTTCCCAAGTTTAACAATAATAGAGAGCTAAAACTCTTGGAAGAGAGCAATCCATCTACATATGCACCCATGTAAAATAGGTTTGTTCATGAAGTACTTGAGCACCTCATGATCTATGAAAAAGATGAATAGGGTTGCCAATATGTATTTCCTAAATTTTTTTAAGGCATAGACCATTGCCACCACCTTGTACTCTGAGGTGGTGTAATTTTGGTCTGCCTATGTAAATTTCTTGCTTGCAAAAGAGATGGGTTGGTCCATCTTGCCTTTGCCTAGTTGTGCCAATATGATACCAATGGTAGATATTGAAGCATCAATGTGGATGTGGAAAGGATTAGTCTAGTCTAGAAATTGCATAATTAGTTCCTCAGCTTCAATGTTTCAAAGGCCTCTTATTACACTTTGCCCTAGTAGAATGGGCCATCCTTGTGTAAGAGATCCTTTAGAGGTGCTATGATCTTTACATAACTTTGAATGTACTTACTATAGTATCCATCGTGGCATAGAAAGGTGAAAACATATTTCTATATTGAGGGAGTCTGGAGCTAGACTATGATGGTTCTCTTTTCTAGATCAATAAGTAAACCATCGTTATAGATGATGTGCCGAAGCAATGTTCTAAATAGAGTTACAAAGATGTAATTTTTCAAATTTAATGATATATAGAGCTGCCTACACCTTTCAAACATGAGGTTTATACTGTCATAGTGGTATTTTAAAAGACCATACATAGTCTAATCATCAAGATACACTTTGAGGAACTTATGGATAAAGTCTTTGAAAGTAATGATCACTACCCTAGAGAATACGACCAGTGCATTCTTGAGTCCAAAGGGCATCACATTATAATTAAAAAAACCCATTTAGTTACAAAGGTTGTTTTGGGCTTATCCTCCTCCTCAATCTATACCTTATGGTAGTTTGAGAAACCGTTAGTGAAGGTGTAGATCTCATAGCTTACGACTCCATCTAAGACCTCATTGGTGAATGGGTTTGGGAATGGATCATTAATGTAAATGATATTCAATAGCCTATAGTTGATGCAAATCCATATGCATCCATCCTTCTTGATGTTGATGACTATTGGGATCACCCATTCAGATTATTATATAGGGTAGATGACACCAACAACAAGCATTCCATCAATCTCCATTTTCACCTTGGCACATAGATTGGGATTCATTCAATATGGGCACTTATTGACCGACCTCACATAATACACCAACTTAATGCTCATTTTTTTAAGGAAAGGGTGGGTGCATTTCATGTCCTAATAGTTGTATAAGAATAAGTCCTAAAATTCCTTCAAGTGGTTTATAATTTGTACCATCTCTACCTTAGACCAATAAGCACCTATAGTGGCAATCTTTAGCTCACCCTTTATGCTAATGTATACTTTAGTGGTCTTGAGTTGTGCATAGTAGTTTTCATTTCTATCCTTATGAGAGTCCTCAACTTGCCTTGTCCCCTCTATTGTTTCAATTTGAAGATGTGTTAAATCTTCATCATTTGGGGTGTTGTCATCCATAAGGCACACAAGTTTTTGTCTAACTATTAGAGCCTTCTAATTGTGCTCTTTATAGGTCTCATCATCTTCTTCACTGCTAGGAACATGAGTCCTTTCTCCTTAAACATTTCTATAAGGTTCTCTTCTAGGATGCCAGTGCCCTCAAACATTGCCCTAGAGATAACTTACAATGGCTCCAATAGCTCTAAGTTCTAAAAAGAAAAGGAAAATGTGTTTATGAACCTCTAATTGCGTATTTACCATTTTACTATCTCATAATGCATCTCATTGATAATTTACCATGCTCACACCCATGTTTTAAAGGCCCTATAGAAGGTGTACACCCATAGGCCTCTTGGTACATTCTCATTATAGACAATCTAGATTTATTCACACAAGTGCACATGCATAATTAGGTTAATATCACCATAGTAAGTAGGTATGTCCAAGTCCTCATTACTCTTATCAAACCTAGTGCATATTGCTTCCTTCACATATTTCCAAGTTGGCAATCTAGGTTTTTTCACTACCCACCATTAAGAAGTAGTGCTCTTGAAGGTATGAACTAGTGTGCCCATTCAATATATCTCCTTGGGGATGCAAAATTCAATGTCATGGAAATAATTTTATATGAGTTGGCTCCCTTCATACTTATATAGCACTTCAAGATTCACTTTACTTATTTGGAACACCCTTTTCCTAATATTTTTGGTGTAGGGAACCCATCTCTTCTTATTATTCTCAATCCTAACTAGTCCCATTTTAGTTGGAATTGGCTTAGATACACATACTATGTGACACCTTCATCTAGTGACCTCATAGGCCTCTGTAATCCATCATTCATAGGATACATTAGTTATATCAGAGGTTGATTTTTCATCCTCCCATTCAAGCATGCCTTAGTCACTAGGGTTAATATTTTTGGTGCCCTATGTTATGATGTTGTAAATGTGGTTGATCTCATCCTCGAGATCAACACTTTACACATATGAGAGCCCTTGGTCACTTTATAGATGGATCACCACCCTTTCCTTATCATTTTTAAAAGTCATGTCATGGTTATTAAAGTTCATGTCTATGTTATTTACATAACACCATGGCCTACCCAAGGGTGCTAGATAGTTGTCCTACTCTACCAACCTGATGAGATCAAAGTTAGCTTAGAAATTGGCACCCATGATATCTATAATGGCACCCTTTAATATCTTGATAGGCTAAGTGCAGGTTTTATTCGTCATGAACATCATGTGAGGTGAGTGTCTCAAGGGTGGCCATCCCATCTTCTCCCAAGTAGTTTTGGCTAGAATATTAACCTCAATATCCATGTCTACAAGTAATTCAAAAAATAACCATCCATTTATGGTGGCATTGATCAATAACTCTTGGTCATACTCTACATTTAAAATATGACTTACTTCATGCACCCACTCCATATGTGGTATAACTTCAATCTTTTGAGGTGAAACCTCTACTTCTAGTTTTTTCCCTATATGCTTCAAAAATAGATATTTGAATAGGGGAAAAATACCTTTTATTTAAAGGAGGTGTAGGATCTTGATCAACTCCTATAATTTGGCCTCCTAGTTATCTTTTCTTTTATATGAAGTGATGACCTATGTCTTTAAATCTCTAGCCAACTAGAGTTCACCCTAAAAATTCTATATCATGCTCATGGATTACTTAGGATGTCCTTCTATCATGTAGGGTTAGGATAGGGTAAAATTTTTGGCTTGGTTTGCATTATATGCTCAGTGTGACTTGACTTGTCATACTCTATGCATAGTTCTTGGGTTGGCACAATAGGTGGCTGAGTGGTAAAACCACTTCAAGTCATTTCATGCACCTTGGGCAGTTCCTTGCGAGTCTATTGTGGTTTAGGGGACCAATATTCATCTTTGGACTTGCACCTAACCATTATGATATCTATGTCTATGCCAGATCAACCTTAATTTATTTTATTGTATAAGTTTGGGCATTCTTTGATTGAATGTGGTCCTATATAATACCTATACATTAGATGCATGGGGAAGTTATGCTAATAGTTCTTAGTTAAACCACACTTATAGCATGATCATGGTGGGAATCTCCCTCTACCACATCCTCCTCCTCACATGTGCATGGTTCACTAGTTCCCATAACCCATATTGTTCTGCTCATAGCCTTCATTACCTTGACCTACCTAACTACCACTTGAAGTTGTATCCTACCTCATGACTCTCTCCATGTTTTAGCATATCTCATCAATGAATCGATAGTATACTATTAGATGAATATAGTCATCACATATTTTTTCATAAATGGTGGTGTTTAATTGACTAACATAATAGAATAGAGTATAATTTTGAGAGTCATGTAGCCCATGACAAATTACATAGTTGAGAAGTAAGGTGAGAAAATTTATTCATAGGTAATTATTATTGTTAAGCCCCTCCATCTCATAGTTAGTGCAACGTAACCCACTACTAGTGTCATGCATTGAACCAATGGTTAGCTTCTATAGCTGAGAGACCATTGACACAATTTATGCTTCCATGAATGGGCTGATCCTATTATTAGTGTTTCATATTGCCTTGTCTTGAAGTATGGATTGAAGTTATTCATAGGGGCCTGTGAAGGTTTTCATGGATAGTGATCACCTAAATAGTACTAGTAGGCCTCAAAAAAACTATTGCACATGTTGGGAGGGGTAAATGTCATACAAAATCTTAGAGAGAAGAGTTTTAAACTCTACATCATATAGGCACATGTTATTTAAAAACCTTTGGTTGATTTCCTTGAGCATCATGATGCTCTACTAATAAAATTCAAGGATATCAAACTCTTTCACAAAGGCTTCCTTCAACATATTATGGTCAACCATATCCTAGTTTAGGTCAAATTTCTAATACTAAGTATGGGCATGATCTAGTAATGCGATCATGAATTGGGTTGTCTTATGTTTGAGTTGAATGATGCCCTAAGTGTGCCATTTTAACTCATACTTCAACACATGCTTTGTAAAATTTTTGATGCTATGATATTCAGGCAAGTGTATTATCATCTCATAGTAGATCTACTGATGGGGTGGTGTTGGGTTCTAAGGTGCCTATTCCCTTTACATCTATGTTGGAGGTGGCTCTCTAGTGACTCTAACTATATGTTGGGGTGTTGATATTGATGTTGTCAGATATGCTATCAAAATTTTCAATGTAGTACCTCTCACTTGTGGTATCATGCAACTTTCTATAGGTTGTTGCCCAATCAACATAGCTGACATTATCTGCATAGGAATGCTCATGCCTATATTAATGGTTCCTAGATTAGTACTTGTTAGGTTTTTTATATCTTCACTCAATTCCTCATATTGAATAACTTGATTAATAATAAAATCTTGATCCAAATGTTGAATCCTATCAAAGTCAATGTTGATAACAAGTTTGATTACCCTTCTTCTATCTTATGATAGGGAATCGAGTGAATGAGCTTGAGCTTCAAGTTTAAGAGGGGTAGGTGATTCTGGCACATCCTCTATCACCACATCTTGTAGGAACCCATTACATCTTACATCCAACTATTAAGCCCAAATTATTGCTTCCTCCTCTCTCTCTTTATATTTCTATAAATTAAAGGATCCTTCCCCATGCCCTTCCCACTCACTGTGGGTCCTCTTATCACTTCTAGGTTATAAATCCTCTACCATCCTATGCCTTCACTTACTACAGTTCAAATTCTAGAGCTCTTAGGTGTGAGGTTGTTCATCATCTACTATTGCACCTTACCTACACTTCCCCTTCTCACCTTTTGTGATTTCTCATATGTGTAAAGATTTTAGCCTTCCATTCTTATGGCTTCTATACCATAATCCAATAAAATCTTCTTTAATTTGGTGTTGAGTCCTCTTATGAATTCACCCCTTTGTTTGTGAAGAAACTCATACTTTTCTTCTTCCAAGCATGAGAAGGTCGACATTGTGAACTCTAACACATAGTTATTTAATGCATCACTCCACCACTTGTCTATAGCTTGCATCCAAACTTGATCCAAGCTATCCAACCTCTCTACACACTCTATGGTCCACTCAAGACACTGGCCATAGATTCACCTTATATTATTAGTGTAGGAAACCAACCATTGGTACACATGCTTAGGTATGTTATAAAAAAAAAACCTCATACAAAGTATTATACAGGTTGGCTTACACCCATTTTCTTATCTCTTATCCTTTGTATGTTGGATGTTTCTACACAAAACTATCTTCCAATTTCTCTAGATATCACTCAATGTTCTCAAGTGATAGTTATAATATCACTCTATTGCACCATTTCATTAATAAAATTTAACACATGCTAGCAACATAACCAAAATATTGTAAAAAAGTTCACTAGGTTAACTTTTATATTTAGTCATGTGCTTAGCTATCAAACCAAGTTAGTTTGAGACTTGATGGAGCTAGGTGAGAGAATAAGAAGGTTTGGTGTACAAAATTTAATCATGCTATTACACTAGAATTACTTTCACATAAGACACAAGCTTTGTGCACTCACCTGAAGTGTAACAGTGAAAGGACTAGGTCCACATTGGGTTAGTTACAACATGGCATAACTTAGGGTTTAATGGACTTAGTCATGGGTAAGATGGGTTTATACATCCTAATAGTGATAAGATATTTAGGGGAAGTTTATTAAGTTCAATCCTACTCAAGGAGACAATCCCTAAGGTTCAAGTCCATAACTAGCTAGGCAAGGCTCTTAGTGGTGCAAATTATGGGAATAGATAGTATAGGGTCATTCGATCACTTAAGAAAGTATTAGGGATGGATTTAATTCAAATTATCATCTTTAAGGTAACACTCTAGGCATGGGTGTTAGGACCTTGGTACATTCAGGTTCAAACACTTATTCTATTTATAGGTAGGCCAAAGTTGCTATATGGCACAAGGATGTCATTAGTGACCAAGGATAAACCTCCATATTACAATAGACTCATGTAAATAACTAAATCATTGATATTATAAACTAAGACATAACATGATAATATGCTATCTATATTACAAGAATCAATACATTAGTTCTTCAACCACATTATTTTTTAATCTCATAGTTCAACATATAAAGTTTAAGATATTTTAATGGAGCATATGCTCTTCTCTATCACTACTCATGCCCAGAAGCTCATATAAGAGCTTGGGATGTACATTTTAATTCTTAATATATCTTATATAAAATGAAAATAGTTAGGTTGGCTCTCTATTTCTCTATAGCTTTGCTACCTTAGTCACCTCTATTGATCTTCAAATATAAACCTTCTTTTATAGGCAACTGGGAATCTCCTTGTTAGGTCAAATGGGCACATGCTAAGAGACAAGTTGTCATGAGTCTATTGGCTCCACTATGATACCTAAGTTGGATGAGAGCATGCCATATGCTAAACTATCACCAGGGGGTCACAATCCCACCTGCTCTACTCTTCTAACATCTGTGCTTCTCAAACCACCATGTATAAGTTCTGATAGAGATGTCCTTTAAAATTTGGTACCATGTAACTACCTACCAACTGGCATGAGATCCTTAAATACTCCTCTAATTGGTGTTAAAATGTAGAAAAATGTAGCTACCACTATAAAGGTTGCCTCATGTTGAGGTATGCCCAATTGACATAGTCCATGTAGTTGGTACCAAAGGGGGCCAAATAGTGAAAGATGAAAATGATGCAGTTATCACATCATTTGAATACCAATAAAAATATCAAAACATCCCAATAGGTTGGATGAAATATATGAAGGCCTTACTTCATCATGGTGTATATCCACCTAGCTTAAGTAAGGATAAGCGTAGACATTTTAGGTTATAGGACATTCCCTATGTGCTCATCATTGGTGTAATTTTATGGAAGGACCTCAATGGAGTCCTCTTGAGATGCATAGAGTCAGAACATGTGGGTAGAAGTCTTTAAGAGTTCTATGAAGGGACACTAGGAGACCATTATTCACCCAAGGATACTAGCATAAAAATTATGTAGGTTGGTTATTATTAGCCAACACTATTCAAGGATGCACACACATATGTGTGAATTTGAAATAAATATGCCTTCTTCTTAGGTAAATAAAGGCTAATGACTTTACCATTGCACCAATAAAATCTGATCAATCCTTTATGAAATGCGGCCCATATTTCATAGGCATGATCAACCCATCATCAAGTTATGGACATAAATGGATCCTCATGGCCATAGACTATTTCATGTGATGGATGAAAGTAGTAGCACTGAAGGAGGCTAATGAAACATCCATCCTGAGCATATACAAAGTAATTTTAACAATATTTGGTATTCCATCCACCATTATCTTTGATAATGTGTTGGATTTCCTTAAAACTAGAATCATTGAATGGACTGTCAAACACAACATCCATTTAAACACCTCATCAAATTATTACCTTCAAGGTATTGGTCTAGCTGAGTCTATGAATAAGAATTTTATTCATATTATAAGGAAAACCATGGAATACAATTAGAGATATTGGAATACTAAGCTTAATATTATTCTTTGGGATGATGAAGTCATGCCAAAAAAAGTGTTGGGAAATTCACCCTTCATGTTAGTTTATGGAAGGGAGCCCAAATTTCCCACATCTCTTGAGTTGACTTCCTTGGAACTCACCCATTAGTTGGATTTTATCAGAATAAATCCACACACATTAAGATTAATAGAGCTAATGGATATCAAAGAGATTATAGCACATGTATACATTATGAAACTCCAATAGGCCTAGACAAATATGACCTTTGATAAAAGGACTACTGATAGAAATTTCCAGGAAAGAGATTTAGTGCTCAAATGGGATGTAGACAAAGTAAAATATGGAAGGAATATTAAATTTTATTTAATATGGATCGACCCATTTATTATCACTAGTTGTAAACAATCCAACACTTTCTAACTTTTTAAAATAAATGGATAAGAACTTCCTATCCTAGCTAATGGGATCCATCTCAAGCACTATCCCCATTGATTCTTGTATAGTTTGTAAATAAGTAGATTAGATGTTTTTCATTTCCCAAAGTGCCTTGTGCACACAATTTTATTATAGTTTTATTTCCTCTAAGTTCTTGTGCGTAGTGTTTATCTTAGCTTAGATCTCTTTCATCTAGGTGCATTTGGCATAGTTTTTTGATTTTTCTAGGAGAATATCAATTAATTCTAAAGACATGAATACATAGCCAGTGCATTCATGAATGAGAAGACCAAAATTTTCAATAACTCCATGCCTAATGGATTACTTTAAAGGCTATTGGATTCCTACATAGTAAGTGAGTGGCCCACAAAGGTCACCAAGAGTTTTGACATTTAAGTCACCCCTAGCTTATGTAAAACTCAAAGAAATAGTAAAAAAGGTTTACATGCCCACAAGTATCAAGTTATTTAAATCAATACATGCATAGATGCCCCATATACACCCATGCCTAATTCAAATATCATAGATCAATGAATTGAATAAGTGTTAAATTTAATTCATAAGAATTTTCTAATGTGCACCCCATGAAAGAACCCTTCATTATACAAACATGAAAGGCATGTATTTCAAGGACTCAAAGATGCCAGTCTTTAGATAACATAACGAGAGGTGTGTAACGAAAATGTTTGAATCATAAGAAATACATCAAAGATATTCAATCTTCATGTGCATTCATATTCAAAATGGTCCTTAAATATCCAATATGAAGTCCCACACCAAATCATAGACTTTTACTTGTACACTTTCTTAAATAGAAAACTATGATCTATAATATGCACATACTAATTCATAGATTAATGTGGACCTTGATATAAAGTAAATACTTGAGAAGAATATTTAAAGGAGAATTGGCATAAAAGGGTTAAAACTTATACAACCCCATAGAAGGCTTCTATGTCTGTGCCCTTCACCTACTTACGACTCACTACATAGTCTAACTATGCAACCCTTAATATGCAGATGTACCCAATAGGAATAAGGTAATGTTTCCAAAATAGATGCATAGAAATGATGTGGTAGTTTAAGGGAGACCCACATAGTGATTGGTAAGTCATAGTAAAGTATAAAGAGGTAATTAGAAAAGTAATTGAGTGATGTTCAAGGCCTTGTTAGGATTAGTAAATTTAAAAGTGGCTATCAAACATTACAATATGATTACACATCACCCATCTGACTATTCCAAATATCATCCATTCTTAGACACCATGTATATCTATAATAATCCTTCCACCAACTCCCATATCTAAATCACTAGGCAAAATTTAATAAGTTTAAATGTGGCATTGTAATAAAATAAAAAGACTAGTCTACCACCCAAAATGGTGCATTCATTATAAAATTCTTGATCCCTTATAAAATCCTTTTTATTCAAAGTAATAAGGATCAAAATTTTTAGTTAAACTCACTCTATCAAAATTTTCCCTCCAAGATCACTTCTGTTGGCTGAACCTTACATTGTAATGAGAATTAAGTTCACCTCCCTCTATTCTTCTTACACTCTATGATATTTGTGTTTATTGATATTTTTTTATGGGTAATGATCACTCCTCTCATTAATGTCCATTCCTAACACCTCAATTTGGAACTTATAACTCACTTATAGTTCATGTTCTATGTGCATACAGGTTTATGTAGACATCACCTATGGATTGTCTGTCATCCCTCTTAGTGTTATGCTACATTCCCACACCTCTATACAAAATGATTATAAATTTGGGGTGTCCTTAGTTGAGTCTATGTGATAACATATTATTCTAAAATATTTTTATTATGTCTAAGAAGTAGGAATGCTCACTCTATTATCATTGCATCACCTTTTATTTTCTATCAAATTCTTACCTTTTCTCTCAAAATCTTAGGTTTAGATTAACACTAGATTTACCTTTTTTCTCTTCAGGTTTATGCACTATTCCTAAACTAGGTGAAATTAGAATATAAGGAATATAAACTACTCTAGAGGCTCATCCAAAGGAACACAAGTGTTCCACACATTGGGGACATTCCCATTATTGTGATGAGAAAACTGATGCTCTACATGAGTAGGTGAGAGATAACGCTTCCACACCTAGTGCCAAATAATTTTATGCCTTGTTCAAGGAATTAAAACTATGTGCTATAGAATAAAACCTCCTTTTTCATAGAACATCCTTGGGTGCACATTTAAAAGGATAATATTTACACAAGGCAAGTACAAAATGTGAGCTACCTAATCCTAAGTTGTAGGCAAGAATCTAGCGTAAACTAATTGTGCTTTGGGTTAGAACTTAGAAAGGTAAAATTTTCAAATTTGGACCAAAGGACCTTAGATTTAAAAGTGATGAATAGTATAGAACTAAATGGATATCATAATAATGATTTTTAGAGACACAAGCAAAAAATGGTTTGATTTGATTTTGAACAAGGTAATTCCTTTTGAATTAATTTGATTAACATAACCCCTTCTTATTTTAAAAAGTGGTATCTAACATATGTTTTGTTTTGGATGTGAATTGGTTTTTATTTTTGACATGGAACAAATGCATAAATAGTTTTATACTCAAAATAATGAAAGTAAAATAAATAGACACAAAAACACTTAGGTATATCATCTTATCCCTAAAAACTAACAAGGTTGCTTCGTATTGACAAATTTTATCAATATACTCCTTGAGAATAATTTTTTTTAATCTAGTAAATTTAGATGAAAATGAGAGTTAGGGATTTTTAGGCCCCTATTATCTCAAGAGTTCATATGGTGACATGGAAATTTGGGCTACTCACCCTACATTGACAATATTTCTACGACAAGTGGGGTTTGTATAAAAACTATAAGTTTTGATCAATCTAGATAGTCTCATATTTGTGATTGACACTAGGGAAGAACATGTGATTTTCATCCAATTTAATTATATTTTTGTAAAATGGTCTTGTCCTTATTACAAAAACTACATCCATAAAATCATTTAGTGTAGTGTGATGTCTAGATTAGGCCATTATTTCGAGCTAGATAATGCTAAAAGAGTTAGTTTAACTATTTAAACTGATGTCCTAGCAAGTCAACCTCAATTTATATTCCCCACCATAAAGTGGGGCTATAATGATGTCAAGAGATTAATTCTTTGGTCAATAATCCCCTAAATAACTTATGGGGAGGTGATGAAATCCCACCCACAATCCAAGTGCTAAATAAAACTAGGACTTTAAAGGTCCTTTTTAGGATCACCCAAGTTATTCAAAATTGGGGAGAGTGTAGACAATGTTCCTTCTATATTTTAGACTAATCAACAAGGTAATGAAGGAATCACTTTTGGTCACCTGATTTCCATAAAGGGGATGGGGGAGAACATATGCACAAAGTTTGGTTTACAAGAAAACAAAATAAACAACAAACCATAAATAAAAATAAAAGCTCTTAAATAACTTAGTCTAGGATTTGTGGTTTTTTTAAACCACTAAGTGAAGTGTGGATTGAATTTTGCCTTTGTTATTGTAAAAATAAACTAGCAAAGTGTTTTAATCCTACAAAAAATGTTTTTAGTAGTCAAGCAAGGGTGTAGGATGTAAAAAAGAAACTGAAGCTTGTTATTTTTAACTTGATATATTTAGACACAAGGCAACTTCTCTATTTTTTAGAATGATATCACCATTTTTTAAATTGATCCTGTTGTTTCTAAAAAAAATTAAACAAACTATGTGGTAACTTTACCAATTATCAAGATGACCTTGTTAATTAGTAGGACAAATTTACCATTTCCAATTAATTTTTAAACATAATAGTTTCCTACAATTTTGGTTCAACATGATCAATTTGATTAGTACTCAACTCCACTATTCCATAGGTTGATATCACTATTGCATAGGTCGATCTTGTCATTCTATCAAAAGTACAAATTAAACAAAAAATAATAATAGTCAATCTCATTATTTGTATTTTCATCCTCATTGTTGCTCAGGGCAACCTGATCATTCTATAGGTCAATATCACTGATTTTTAGGATGACCTTGCCAATATATAGAGTGACCTTGTTGTTTGGTCTATAATATAGAAAACATGAATATTATGAGAAAAAAGAGCAAAACTACATCAAAATATGTTCCAAATACACAATTATAAGGATAAAAGACCCTCAAATGGGAACACGAGATACATGGTCCCATTAGGTGTGAAAAAATGTAGACAAATATTATAAAATAAGTTAGTTCATGCATTAGTAAGGAAAAACAATAATAATCATTAATAAATTGACATGTTAAGCCCATTCCCTTGAGGGAAGGTGTAAATGAAATCAAGAAACTAACAAGGTAACCAAGATAAGTATTACCCTCCCATAGTGTCTTTCCGTCAAAGATGATCCATAAACATGTTTGTGCCCAAATTTGGTGATTTAAGTCTTTCTTAATGCGGTTGGACAAGTTATTCCATCATTTCTTCTAGCACCATTAGTTTTATCTCCTTGATTGATCAATTTGGAAGAATTAGTGAAGCTCTTCTAGCGACATTTTTGCGTAGTTTAGTTGTACTAAAAAGCTTATCCTTTCATCTATGATGGCTCATGTATTTATAAAATTTCAAAAATATTTGGAATAAATTATGGCCATCCATCTTGAGATCAAGATGTGTGGCCAAGTATTAATTTAATTTTAGAGGATAAAGAAATCAATATTTTGAAATAAGGGAAAATTAATGAGGCATGGGTGACCTTAAGCCTCATATTTATCTCCATTAATTACTAGTGTTTGATAGCCTTTTGATGATGTCATGGGTGATGTCATGGCCTAGATATTTTGAATTATGAATTTTTAATAATATATATTCTATAAATTTTCATGGATTTTCCATTTAACCTCTTAATTTGATTTGATTTGCTTAATGAATTTACTTAGGATTTTGTAATTCTTAGAAATATGGTATATTTGTAATCAAAATGGTAAAAAATGTCAATTTACTTGGTCATAATTTGATTGTAGTTGAATTAAAGGAAGATAACAGTTGTGAATGATGCATTTCCCCATTTAGGGATACATAGGCATAAATTGGCACTTGTACGTGACGTGTGAAAATGAATTAGAGAATTTAAATGGTCCAAAGCAAAAACATTCTTACTCATAAACTTGATGTGAAGTGAATTATAAAAAAACAATGATTGCATAAAGTGATTTTCCCCATTTAGGGATACATGAGTGTAAATCATCACCTACATGTGATGTGTGTAGATGAATTAAAGCATTTATATGATTTTGGTCTAAATTGTGCATTGTTATGGAATGTCATTCATATTTTCAATTTTAACACAATAGTGATAAGAATTGGATGTCTATAATTTCCATTGCTACTTAGTTATGCCCTACCTACTTAGATTTTTTTTTGGCAAGGGAAGTTTAATTCCTAATATAGAAAAAGAGAAATGAAGTTTTAAATCATGTTGAAAATGTAATAGATCTATACCATTGAGTATTACCTACCTACTTTACCTACTTGAGTATGCCCTAACCATTTGAATATCTGAGTCATATCTTAATATTGATTATACCATACCTAAATACCCTATTGAATAACCTAGCCATATCTTTAAAGGAGAGATGGAATTGTAACCTATATAGAGAAAGGAGTGACTATGAGACTATCAAGCACAAAAAAAAAATACATTACACCCACCATAAAGGTATTGGAGGGAGTGACCCAATGTGCATAATGTCCAACATGGTCTGAATGGTTTATGTGATGCAATACATATCCATATCATATAATATTGATGTCATTAGAATACATATTTCATGATGTTGATGTCATAAATAATGAAATACATATGTGGGTAACATAATGTTACGATTAGTTCATAACCTATTAATATAATTATTGGTTTCAACTACTTGATGTCATTGAATGAAATTCACTATGTATGGATTATATTAGTGTGGTGGGCCCATTATTTACATTTACCTTGATTATAAGTAGATATGGTGTTTTTATGTCACTTTTGGAATATAAGGGACCTAATCACAAGTAAAATTGACATGAATGGGTGCCTTAAATACTCAAATCCTAATCTTTAAATGTAAGTAATACAATTTCATCCTACCCTTTTCTCATTTGCCTGACTATTTATTTTATCTTAGGGCTCTAGATACATACTCTCTTCATTATTTGGGCACGTATCACCATATATATCTTTGAATCCCACCAAAAAATCATAAGATATATTTGAGTTCCTTATTTGAGTGAAATAATATTAATGAAATAAGATTTTCCTTGGGCCATATTGGAGTGAGGAAAATTTAGAATTGGAACATAAGCTAATCAGATACAATTGGCAAGCCACTATACCCACCATGAAGGTATTTGAGGGAGTGATTAGGGATGAGTATGGATGAGGAGGGACTGAGTAGGGATGGTGAGGGATAATGATATAGTCATTAGGGTTTATAAGGGATGGTGAGGGCCAATAAGGGAGTGATTAATAATGATGAATGAGTGATTAGGGATGATGAGGGATGGTGAGGTTTAATGAGGACAAGGAGGGAGTGATTAGGAATTATGAGGGATGAGGGGGGAGTGGTTAGGGATGATGAGGTACACTGAAAGAGTGATTAAAAATGATTAATAATGGTCATGGTTAATAAAGGAGAGATTATGGATGACGAGGGATGGGGAAGATTAATTAGGGAGTGATTAAGGATGATGAGGGATGAGGAAGGAGTGATTAAGGATTATTAGGGGTGAGGAAGAAGTGATTATGCATAATGTAGGGACTAGTGATGATGAGGTATGGTGAGGTTCAATGAGAGAGTGATTGAGGATGATGAGGGAGTGATTCAAGATGATGAAGGATGATGATGGTCAATGAGGGAGTGATTAAGGACAATTACGAATGTGGAAAGAGTGATTAGGGGTGATTAAAGATGAGGAAGAAGTGATTAGGATGAGGGAGGGATGAATAGTAAGTGAAATTAACATAAATTGGTTATTTTATATGCACAAGTCATCAATATAACCTATATTTCCCCAATCACATCACTTTGGATTGAATTAAAAGTGATTTGTTTTTGAAATTCAATTTTGACAAAGCTAAGGATCCTAAAAATGCTAGTAAGTAATCTAGAAGGCACAAAAACCTAAAAAATACCATATGTTTACCCTAAATAGACATCAATTATAAAATTTATGCATTTAAATCCCTAGGTTTAATAATGAAACCCTAAAAATGCCTAAGTACTAACTGGATTAATTTTTTAATAACAATCTCCCACATTGTAAGACATGTATCTATGAAACCAACTCTATCAGATGCAGAGTGACCCTAGTTTCTTATATTTAATAAAATAAATGGAATATAAAATTAAAAATATAAATGTAAACCTATATTTAGCATTTATTTTAGTAGACCATCTACCCCTTCTAATAGATATTTTCTATTTTTTTATGCAATGTGAAAGTAGTGCATACGCATTATAACATGTATGTGATATAGTTTCTTTAGATTCTAAGCATGTGAAATTTTGATAATTCAAATTTACATCATTAAAAATGTGTATGTACTACAACACATATGTGTTATAGTGCATATGAATTTTAGGTTTGGGGTTTACTAAACTTATAAAAATACCATGTATGCATTATTGTTATAACATGTATGCATTTTTCAAAAATGCGTATGAGTTACGATAAAATGCCCATAGAGTTATCCCCTAACTTAGTGAACTTACGCAGGACCCATTTTATCACATAGTTTATTCTATGACTTATAATCAAATCCATAAATTCTAGAGGAGTTTTCAATAAAAATTGCATTATGAATTTTATGAGACCCTCAATAGATAGGAGTCTATCAAATGTAATTATTTTGACTTTCGTGATATTGTAAGTCACAACTTGGAGGCATTGAATCAAATCCTTATCATGTTTTGGTAAGTAAGGCTAAGCTAAAAAAACCTTATGGTAGTGAGAAATTTAAAATTTAAAATATCAAAAATATTTATAAAGTAGGAGAAAAATATATTGATCTATCTTGGTCACTTTCTTGGAACATTGGAGACTAATTCAACTGTTTAAGACTTATTTTTATGTAAATAATATTTTTGTTAAAGAGTTGAGTAGACTAAATGAGGGAAATAGTATGCAATAAATGTAGCCACTAATTTTTTATAGAATTGACTAGCTTTGACTTTTCTAAAAATAGTAATAGATAGTGCAAGTAATGGCATAACTAGAAAATACCTGATATAAATGATCCGGGTGTTGAAAACTGAGATGGAAACTAGTCTATGTGTTTTAAACTAGATCTTGATGTCATAATCCATCTTGGATAATAGTTCCATAATTGGATAGGAACACCATTATTAGAAAAGTGGTAATATTGTCTTGATATTAATAGCGTCTTATGTGTAAGACTATCTTAAGATTTAGGGTGCACTTGTGTTTGGATCTCTGGGGCATTTTCCTACATTCATGAGTTTTATAACCCTATATTTTAATTTTAGTGACTGATTTATTGTGCAAACCTTAATCCTCCATATAACTAGGACATGAGGTGAAAAGTGTGTTTGTTAATAGGATAGGCTAGACATCCTCAACATCATGCTATGAAGAGAGTTTCCTACATATAATACTATGGGGAGGGATCAAGCCTAGTTTAGTTTTCCCCACCTAAGTGCTAGTGCAAGTATAAGTGATGCTAATATAATAGTGGCCTTGAGTACCTTGAATGTGCTTGAGACTAGAAATATAGAAAATCAGAGCTTAGGGATACTACAAATGATAATATGTATGAGTAGGAATAAATAGTGATTGATAATATTAATTATGCTCAATTTTTTTTGAGTTTGAATGTTTATTTTAAATCTAATTTTCATCTAGTGGTTAGAGGGATAAAATTCATGTATATATATATATATATATATATATATATATATATATATATATATATATATTTGCTTATGTGCATGATGAAATATGTCAAGGATTACTTTAGGAGGTTTTATTTTTGAAAATATATTTTTGGGAAATGATAGGGACAAGGACATTAACACCATTTAAGGGACACTAGCACTATGTGGCACTAGTGTCCTTATTATGGTGCTAGTGTCTAACTAGTAGGACACTAGGCACAAAAGGACAATATTAAGAAATGGGGGTCTGGGATTACTTTGGAGTTGACTAAGGATGCATGTGACCTACACAAAATATGGATAAGTGTGACAAAATAATCTAGGATTCATCTAGGGATAATATAGGGATAAGTAGTCTTTAGGATAACTATTAGCGCTCAAATACAACTTTTTATGATTACATTTGCCTCCTATTTTATAAATGTAGTAAAGTGAAATGACTAAGATAAAGGAAAAATAAGTCAACCTAGATTTACTTAGGAAATAAAGCCCATGAAGTTGGGTTTGAGTATGTGAAGCATGATCCAATGTGTGTCCTACAAGTGAAATATGCATAAATAAGTTCTCACATAAGAAATATCAAAATCAAAAGACTAGGATAAGTAAAAAATTAAAACTGAGTAAATATATGGGAAATAATAAATGAACAAATACACCTAACTGATTACACAAACCGATGCATGAACCTAGTGACAACCTACATGTGTGTATGTATATAGATCAATGGATGAAAAACTTGGACTAATCCAATAAATTTCTCAATCCTCATGTGTGGGTGGCTTAATAATTCAATCTAGTTTTGACTCCATCATTTTCCACCCTTGCTAGGTGGATCATGACCTTTGAATAACTTAGATTGGATTGATAGTGTGTCTAACCCTCTCATGTAGGTGGCTCAAGATCTCAAGTAGGCCATGACTCCATCACTTTACACCCATTTATATTAGATGCATATAAAATTGAATTGTGTGAATTAATATAAATATATAATTGGGTATATCTAATTGTGTATGTTGGCTCTATAGCCACTTAGGCATATTAGGAGGATCCATGCCAGTCGAGAATGCCAACCACTGTAGATGGAGTAAGGCATGAAAATGGTGTGAAACTTGTAATATGATGGTGGGTGTATAAAAAATAGAGAATGACATGTAATTTATCATTTAATTTGATTAACCAGTGTGTAAGTGAGCATATGGAAACAATGTGTCATGTACATGCCCCCAAATCTAATATTTGAGTGTATGGATTTTAGACTGAGCTGCAATAAATTTTTTCTAGGTGTCTGAATTAAATATGGTAATGGTCATGACATGAATGATGAAAACAATTTGAGAAAACCAATAAGAATTTGTGTAAAACTAAGTATAATTGATAAATTTGTAACTAAATTTGTGCAAACATGTACTGTATCGATTGTACTATTTTGGTTGATATAGGTTTTTCTAAAACAAAGGCTAATAGATAATAGCACCATATGGTGTTATTTTCCTAATTTGGGTGTTAGTGTCTTAATTTGGGTGTTAGTGTCCTTATGGTTGGAATTATATGCAATTATATTGATTTTTGGGTTATTGTTTTCCCATTGTGTTTACCTATGTCTAATTTTATGTAACTGAGCCTATGTGTTAAAAAATGTATTTTAAGTGTAATATACGATCCTAATCTATATGAAAATCCCTATGAATGCCACCTCTTTTTATTTGAGTTGTTAAACTTGTGCAAGAATAGTCCTCAAAATAAAAATTTATGCAAAACATATGTTAGCTATAGCATATATGATAATCGCATAATAATCCAATATAATGTGCATACATAACATTAGAATTTAAGATAATCTAAGCATAATTATTAAATGTAAGATGTATGTTATGTATAACATTCATAAAGGTGTAAATATATATGTAAAAATGAATGTAAAACTAATTCTAAGTAAAATTTGGTAGCTACCTAGGGGTATGGAGCATAATGTCCATCACAACACCCAAGTAAGAAGGGTAAATGCATGATGTATCTCATGGAATAAAAAAATGGTGTGTGTAACAAGGAAATTCAAGTGTCATGGCCTTGATGCATATAGAAAATCATACATACAAAACACATGAGGCACACCAAGTAGGACAAGGGGCCACAATACAAGGGACATTGGCACATGTAACTAAATATAAGAAAATAAGATATACAAGGATGTGCTCAAATGACCACATATGGAAACAATGAATTCATCTTAGAGCCACATAGAAGGACATGTTTGAATGTCTGCATAAAATTTTAGGAAGACACACACAAGGATATGGGAAAATGTTCAAAGCATAAATATTGTGAATAAAAGTGGCATAGAGCCAAAGAGCAATGGCATATTCAAATGCCCTTGAATAAAAGAAGCATATAAATACAATCAAATCTAAACTAGGAAATCTAGAAATGAAATTATACATGAATATGGAATACAATTTTGTGTAACAATGAGGATGTACATATGTTGAGTCTAAATTAGTAATAGCTAACAAAAAATATGAACAAGAGTAACATGATCAATATTAAGATATAATATTCCTAAAATTGGGATGTAGAATATAAAAATATAGAACTTGGTAATTGAAATTATGTATAAGATGCCCCCAAGTGGGTGAATGTGCCAAGTGAAGATCCATGTGTTGGTGTATATGACTCCAGTGGGTAGATAATAACAAGTATATATTGGTGTAGTAGACTTGAATCTTATGTAAATCTACAAGAACTTGACAAGACTAACTTAAATATGCATGTATGATAAAATCAACTATACTAAGATAGCTAGCATATGTAGTGTCCAATAAATATAACAAATGTAAACATATCAATGCATATAATATATAATTTTGTGTTTTTTGAGTAATATTTGAATGTTTTTATGTTTTATATATTATATTATTTTTTATTTCTTAGATATAAGCTATATAAAAGCAATAATAAAATGAAATATGTACAAGGAGAAAGAAAGAGGAAAAGTATGTAAAAGAATAGAGAAATAATAATAACCAATAAGAGAACTATGATCATGCATGCTATGTTAAAGGGAAACTATGGCCACATAATGTACTCTACTAAGTGATCTATATTTTTATCTATGTGCATAGTAGTGCAATTTTTGGCATTGATTATGGTGTCTTGTGAACTATAGGGGTCTTAGTAACTAATCTGGTCGAATTTTTTTTTGGTGGCATAGGTGCCCTATGCTGAGAACCCTAAGAACTTAATAATACTAATCTTAGAAGAAAGTGAGTAGAGGGATACTCTCTATAATTTTTAACACATCTCTGATGTAGGAGTCTCTCTGATAATGGTATTTGTGGAAGAGTATGCATACATGTCAATATTATAGGAGTAGACCTCACCTACACTAGTGGATCTACTAAACTTTATGGTGTATCAATAGAAACTATACTCTGAGCTATAACTAATAATTATGTTGTATCTGGTAACTATGATGTAATTGGTAACTGTGATGTAACTAGTAACTATGATGTAACTACCTATGGAAGAAGTAGAGGATACTCATATGGAAGACCCTAAATTTTGACTACCTAATTTGCATGTAGATATTTTAGGAATATGTACACTATGGATGGGATGGCTTGTAGATCTATCTATGGCCTACCCAATAACATATCCAACACTTCTACCCTAGGTACTACTAAAACTTGAGTGGCCACATGTGATGGTCCAAGTTATAATGGAAGCATAATTTCCATGATGGTCTTCTAAACATGAACACTAAAACCATTGATAACTATGTCTATAGGGAATATATCCTACTATGAATACCCCTAATCTTGTAAAATTTTGATAGTGCACATGCCAATACTTGACCTGTTATCAATCATAACTCTCTAGATAGAATGATGATCTATGTAGGCTCATACAAATAGTGTGTATAAATTTTTATCATCATCAATAATATCCTACTCTAAGAAGGTGATGAGTGGTCTCACTAGAACTATAGTGTGGTATATAGAAATGATATTATGAAATGGGTGTGCCTCATTTATAATAGAATGATATGAATCTAGTGGTGGATGCATCTGATATGTATAGTGAACACTTGAAGTCCTCCTTAACTAATTCATTTTATGCTTTCAAAATAGATCTAAAAATATATTTAATTCATTAGCTTCCATTTTCTATACTTTTGGTGCCTTTATGGGTATGCCCACATCGATAATGTTAGCCTTAATAAAATATTGTATATTATGTTTTAGGATAATGCATCTATTTGTTGTATGGCCTAGTGCCTTGCGTTATTTGTAGAATGCATTAGAACCATAGTTATTTGGAAGAGGCCTTGTCATATCAACCTCTATGATGGGAGGGAGAGATATGACATTGCATTCCAAGAGCTACTATAAAACTCATGTTGATTATTCTAGAAGGTTGGTGAAGACTCTACATGGAGGAGCTGATTAAACCAAATGAGGAGATGTCTATGAATCTATGTTAATTATGGCCTTTTGATCACTATTGTGTTTAGTGGCCCTTACCATATATGGAGGATTAATTTAAATCTCAATAGTTGATTCTGATCTATTGTTATATTTTAGTTTTCCCATTAATAGAATCTTGAATTCTCTTTTTAACTATGTAGAAAAAATATATGAATGTTGGAAAGTTGTTAAACAAGATAGCTTCATGTAATGTTGGCAGAAGATTCTATTGAAGACATCCTGAAGCTCTTTATCTACCATGGGGATAATCAATTTAGCTAATATAGTCTTGTATTGTAATAGGTATTATGTAATAGGCTTGCTTGAATTTTGTTTCAACTATGGAACTTAAGCATATGAGATATTATCATTAATATTTATGGATAAGTGTGATAAAAACATGTTTACCAAAGGATTAAATGATATGATAGATTGATTAGGTAAGTCATAAAACCACTCTAAGTCATAATAATTTAAACTACATGGAAATAAAATTTATGAGAAACCAACCATTGGACACATTCCAAACATGCTTCCCAAAAAATGTAGAGATGGTGCTCTGGGTCACCCTTGCCATCATACAATGTAAACTTAGGTGCCACAAATGTATATGGCAATGGATTTGATGTTATGTGATGTGTAAAAGGTGTATGCAAGAGAAAATTAAAATCAAAGGCATGTGATTGGCTTGTGGCTCCATTATCAAAATGTAACACCTTACCCTACAGAGTATGAACCTCTTGCATAAGGGATTGTACATATGGAGTGGAAAAACTATACACATCAAGTGTAGTTATCACTATAGGTTATTAAATTGTAATTGTTAGTTATGCTAGCTGAGTTGGCCCAAATATAAGTGTAAAAATGTTATTAATAAACAACTAATAACAACTTGAGGACTTGGTGGCTCTTTTTGCCTGTTCTTCACCTGCCGGCCACAAATGTTAGACTCTAGTTCACAAGATGTATGGTATAAACAACTTGAGGAATACTTGGCTCATTCTCTCATTCCTCCCAACCTCTCTAGCAATGCACGGTGGGCTTTCATCAAGCACACCGCTTGCTATACCATGCTAGGGGGCCTTTTCTATAAAAGAGGTTTTGACGGCCTTCTTCTTCGCTGTTTAAACTCCACTGAAGCTTCTCATGCTGTTAAACAAGCCCATGATGGGATTTGTGGTGGACACTTCAGTGGTAACTGGGTTGCCAAGTGCATCCTTCGCCTGGGTTATTATTGGCCCACTCTTCATCAAGACTGTAGTGATTATGTTTAACATTGCATCAAGTGTCAGCAGCATGCTAACTTGCTTCATCTCCCCAGTCACGCCTTACAAGTCACTCAGGATTTCTAGCCTTTTTCACAATGGGGCTTAGATCTCATCGGTGAGATTAACCCTCATTCGTCTCTTTGTCATCAGTCCATCATCACTGCCACCGAGTATTTCACTAAATGGGTGGAAGCTATTCCTCTTATCTCCACAAAAGCTGACAAGATTGTTGACTTCATCAACACCCATATCATCTGTCATTTCAGTGTACCTCACAAAATCATCACCGACAATGGCAAGTCCTTTAAAAACAAGACCGTCCAAAAACTCTATGACTCATTTGGCATCAAACTCAACTTTTCTTTGCCTTACTACCCACAAGCAAATGGGTAGGCCGAGGCTTCTAACAAAATCCTAACTAAAATTCTCATGAAGGTGGCCAACGACACTAGAAGGGATTAACACGTTCAAATACCCTTCGCTTTGTGTGCCTACCGCACTAGCATCCAAACCTCTATAGGTGTTACCCCTTTCTCTTTAGTGTACAGAACAGAGCTTGTCTTACCTCTCGAAGTACAGATCCCGTCTCTTCGCATTTCACTCCATGACATTCTTTCTAATGATGACTTTCATCAAGATCGATTAGCTCAACTTGAGTTACTTGATGAGCATCGTCTCGCTGCTCTCAATCATCTCCATGTCTATCAAAATCGCATCAAGCGCGCCTATAATAAAACTCTGAGAGAATGAGATTTCAATATTGGAGACCTCATCCTCAAAGAGAACCAACATATGAACAATATGGAACGGATTAAATGAGGCAAATTTGCTCCTAATTGGCTCAGACCTTATATCATCATGCACAAGTATGGATCAGGGACTTATCGTATGTCTTCTCTTGAAGGCCGACCAGAACCTGAGCCCCTTAATGCTTTGCATCTACGACCATTCTACTGTTAGTCGAGTACTCATCCACTTGACATTTAACTTGAGCTCATCCCTTGAGCAATCCTTTTCCTTTTAATCCACAATCCATTCCACCTTTTTTCCCTTAACAAAATCCTTTACAACCCTTTTGTGATGTATGGATGCTTCGTCCTAATCAAAGGGAGCCCTTGACCTTCTATAAGTCTTGTCCATGACTCAACATTCTGTCAAAACTAAATCAAGATGTTAAAATATCCAAGGTCACAAAACCAAATTAAAAAGTAGATTGCTCCCTCAAAGGACAGCTATAATATCATTGCTGTAACTAATAGACTGCTCCCTCGAAGGACAGCTATTCAAAATCTATAAAGCAAAGTATAGATCACTCCCTTAAAGGATGGCTATGACTAAAATATTACTACAAACAACACTTTCTTAGAAGCTTCCTGCATCGATCAGCTTCACAAACGACCACCAAACAAGTGACATCTTTATGTGGACTTCCCACATTGATCAGTCTGCTCTCAAAAAAAAAAAAAAATGGGTCATGGACTTGACTTGTAGTTGTCTCAAGGTCTCCTATAAAAAGGGGCAAACTTATTCATACTCTAAAAATGGGTTACCCTTTTCCTCCTATCATATCACCTACTCAAGGGACTTCAAGCTCACTTTAAGGTCAAAAGTGATTCGATTACCGCTCTAACATAACTATGGTCAATGATGCAACGCATAAATGGGGCTCTTGGTTCTAACAACCCCTGTCCATGTTGTCATTTTGGTCCTTGTCAATAAAAGGGCACTTATGCCTTTTACTTTCTGCCTACACTTTGGTCACATTCAACCACATCATTTGTCAAATCAATTCAATCTGATTCTTTTCAAACCACTCACATAGCCTAATCATTATGGTTTCCATAGACATCAATACATATGGAAATTATCAACCACATAATTTATGTCAAGCATAAACCATTACTTGCTGAAACATAAATCGACCTCCAATTCATTTTTAGCAAACATCCATCATGAATATAGATAGTTGCTAGGGATGAAAAACCCCGACCAATGTTACAGCTTACACCATTTGGAAAAGGCTGTAGCATCATCTCCTCCTTGTCATTTCAAGCATGTACCCTCGGACATATGGAAAATGCTATATCCTTATCATGACCAAAATCAACCACTTCAATCTTTTTTCCTCCCTTCTTGGGAGAACTATATTGGCCTGAGGCCCTAATGACAAGGGCTATGTAGGTAGCACTCAGTTGACATGGGGTCTTCTGGGGTTAGCTCGGCCATTCCTTCATCCCGTTCTCTTCATCACTTTCTTCCATCTCCTTCTCTCATCACCTGCCAATCACATCACAAACAAGCACATATTTTCATAATCTTTAATATAATCATTTTCATCATTTACATCATAATTAGTAATCACAAACACATTATCATCATCACACAATTAAGCATTCACATCATATAATCTGCAAGTCATAACATCAATAACACTATCACATAATCCTTATGCATCATCATCATTATAATCATTGACCATACCATTATCATCATCACATTTAATCATCATAACATTATAATCATAAACATAATATCAAAACATGCATCATCATCATAATCAAAAATGCTCAATACATTAAACATTAAACAACATCCATAACACATCAATGATCCAAGACCATCATCATATATATATATATATATATATATATATATATATATATATCAAAATAGTTTTTACAATCGCACAAATCTTTGCCTCTGTCTCTCTCTCATACATCTCACATCATCAGCTCGTAGGCCAGTATATACATCAAAAATAAATCTCAAGGTCTACCCTCAAGGCTGTGGCTGTGGTGGCAGTGGCCGAGAAGATGCTGTATCCTCTCTCCCCTCTGATTTGTGCCATCTGTGAGACCCAGAAGCCATCGCTCGAGACATAGGCTACTGTCATCTCTGCTCTGCCCTCATCTCTGAGTATCACTGTATCTGAGGAAAACCCCTAATGGCCCTCTCATAATACGTAATCTCATCCAACGCATCACTATATCTAACTAGAGATACAGTCTGCGGTGGACCCATCTGTCCTGCTGCCGTGCCCTATAATGACCCCTGTGGCTATGGCTGACCTAGCTACACTGATGCTGACTGTCCTGGCCCCTATGAAAATGCTAGCTACTGTGATGGCTGTTGCATCAAACCCTATCCTTTATAGACCTATCCTACCACTACCTGTGCCTGGGCTATGGTGAGCTGTCCCTGTAGTAGTGTGACCTGATCCATCAGCACTATCACTTGACTCATCATCTCTATCAACTACCCTGTAACCCCTGCCAGCTGTCCCTACAAAACTATGACTTGGGCCTATGCCGCATCCCTCTCCTACCACGCAGTGTCCCTCTCCTTGCAAGCTGTATCCCGCTCCCTGGTAATGGCCTATGGATCTGGCTGCGGTCCTACCTACAAACTTGTGTACTATCCTACCCACCATGCCATGTAGGCCTCTGTATAACTTGGGTTAGCCACCCCAGGTCCTGCCAGCAACTCCTCAAAATTTGGGCCCTCTGTCTCCTCTGGTAATGGGAGCAGCACCTTAATGTCATCCTGTCTATATAGTGGGAATGCAAGAGGTACGTCCTATAGCAGCCCGTACTGGCACCGCACTCTCTCTGCTAGCACTCTCTCGAGCTCACTGGCTCGCCTACCCCTGACCCATCTCAGGCTCTGTACACCAACCAGCTGGATAAACCAAGTATGGTCTCCAGATAATGTCTACAGGAATCAGGGCCTCTAGTACCCCTCTGAAGTGGTTAATGTCTCTGACCACTCCGTCTACCCGCGTCTGTGCCATCACCTCACGCCACCACTTGAATTTGACCAAAATTGCCACTGAGAGGCCAAGAGGACGGGTAACCACTATATGCTCATAGGCCCAACAATGTAGCAAGTGGCCCATGCACAAGCTGTATCACCACCGCTGACTGATACCCCACATCTCTCTATACACCTGGGCAAAAAACACTGGTGCCTAGGTGAACACTGTCCGCTGCTCTATCATCTCAAGAAAAAATCTGGTCATAGCGATCGAAAACCTGTCGCCCTCTGCATCTGGCAATACGTATACCGTGATGCCTATCATCATAAGCGCCACTAGCCAATGTGCATCCTCATCTGCAACATAAAATAGCTCATACACAAAACTCATTGAGTGGTAGCTCATCTCAGTGACGTGCTCTCCAAACAACGTAACCGTATGAATATCATGCGCCTCTCTCAAGCATGCATAAAGGTCTGCTCTGTGTACTGGCAGCCACAAAATCTGGTACACATCCTTGACTGTGACTGTCATCTCTCTTGTGGGAAAGTGAAAGGTGTTGTTAGAATGATCCCACTGCTCGATCAGTGCCACCATCAAACTCGCATCTCGCACCACTCTGTAATAGCATCGCAGCCTACAGAGTCCAACTGCGCTCATTTGTGCCCACTCATCAACTGTCACCCCTCCGTGCATCTGCATTAGCAATGTCAGGAGGCGATCCCACAACATCAAAGTTAGCCTCACTTGCATCCACCCAAGTCAATCTCATATTAAAATTTTTCCCTATTTCACTATCTATACATAACCCAACACCCGTGAAGCCCTTGGCGTAGCTTTGACCCCTCCACTTAAACATTTTTCATTCCTCTTTTGACCAGGTAGCCAACCGACATCAGTTAGCATGTCAGTGATGACACTCACCTAACCAATGTTGATCATTTAGTGATCGACATTGGTAGGTTAGTAACTGACGTCGATCACTGGTCGGCCGACGCTGGCAGAATCACCGATGTTGATGACTAGTTCGGCCCTAGGGCCAAACAGGGTGAGCCCTAAAAATTAGGGCTTCCCCTCTAATCCCCCCTACACCCCCCAAAATCCTCTCTAAGACTCCTAACCTCTCCTAGATCTATTCCTCACCCTCCTAGCTACCCTTCCCCCTCATTTTCTGCCCATATGAACCAAAAATGCAAAACACAAATAAAAACAAAAATTTAACTCAATGGGGCTTAGAAACCCTCCTACCTCATCTCGGCGTCGCCAGCGTGGTGGCACGATGGGTGCCACTAGTGGTAGACCTCTCGTGGGTCCTCTACTACCCTCTGCCATCACTTCTGCCTCGAACTCCTGCTGGCCCACAGTTGACTCTTCAACCTCTAATCACACTCCAATCTACTCCCTCTCTCCACCAATCTTACTCTGCCACCTCACACCTCTAATTCGCTCACTATCAGTCACTTTCACTCCTCAAAATCCATAGCAACTTTTTTCTCTCAGTTAAATAATCACAAATGACTTTTGGTGGGCCGCCAATCTAGTTTTGTCAGATTTGGCAAGCCACTGACGTCGGCATCTGCGTGCCCTAATCTGTCGACGTCGGCTGACATCTATCGACGTCGGCCCTTTTTAGATACCAATGTTGGTTTTTGTCACTGACATTGGCATCCTTCCAACCTCCTTTTTCTCTGTTGCCCCAAAAACATGCCCCCAATCAGACAGTCCTCCAGACCACATCATTTTGGCCCCCTAGGGCACACTTAAGATCACTTTTGCTTCCATCCATCGACCACCAGACCTTAGAGATCATGACCATCTCCTCTAACTGTGACTACTTCCAAAATCAATTTTGCCTTGGTTATTTTTGCATGTATACTACCTCATGATTGGTTAGCAAAATTGTGCGCAAACTTTTGACCTTCACAAGTATAGGATCACAAGCCAGTTGATCTGCACTACTTGTGACATTTTCATGTTTTTGGGAGCACTTCCTAAGCCTGGGATACCTAGAACACAAAGACCATTGGAGCTTCAACTTAGATTGAATAACCCAATCAGTAGATGACTAAATCCTGGGGCCCAGTTATTTCAATTTTGGCACTCCTTGACGCTCGACCTATGAAAATTTGACCTGACCATCCTCGTGAAGTGGTGTACGTGCAATCACAACTTTTGTAGTGTTCTCACTCTATCTTCACGCTTTTCATCTACTCTCTGTCAAATTAGCACCCAATTCCAGGTTCCCTTTTCTCGTCTACTACTTTGAGGGGGGGATACCTCATCCATAATCAGGGCAACTAACCCTCGCCTATTTTTGTCTTGAAGTTCACTTGAACAACCAACAAGATGAAATCAACCTTATCCCATACTTGGGGCAACTGACTTCTGTTTTTGTCTTGCAGTTTCTTTAGAGCAACCAACAAGACCAAAAAGGGCAAATGTAGACACCTAAATAGTGTCTAACTCTTGGTCACCTTCCCCCTTGGTCCATTCCTAACCCATTCCTAAAAACATGCAATTACTAATTTAAAATAATAAACTTATTTTGAATTAACCCCCCTCCTTGGACACATCACCCATGACACCTCACCTAGGACACCTCACCTTAGACTAATTCCCATCCTATGACTCACCCAAGACCTATTCTTACTTCTCTCTAACCGCCTAACCAACTCTCGTGCGTATCTAGCCCAACCTTTGACATTCTCCAATGGATAGTGCACTTGGTGGATGAAAAATGGGCTTGGTGGCTCTTTTTGCCTGTTCTTCACCCACCAACGTCAGTCAAATGTCAGCCGACGCTAGCGGAATCACCGATGTCGGTTATACTTAACCAAATTTTCTGACCCTTTGACGGGCCCAATCACAAATCATCTAATCTCTGAAGCTAATCACGACTCTCGAATCCTCTTTCGGTGAAACAAAGTTCTCATGATTTTGCTTTTCAGTGTTCTGAGCTTCTTGGTGTTCTTGCAGGGATCAGTATTCTTGGCAGCACTTTCTAGGCACTGAGGTCTTGCATCAGACATTTTGCATAGGGACTGCACGATATCTCCATCACCAGCGACAACTGAGACACAGCTTCTGCACCTTTGCCAATTCATATCACAACTAAGTATTTGTACTTTTTTCATTCTAATATCATTTCAAATATATTAGTATTCTGTCTTCTGTCTATTCCAAGCATCCTTGACCCAACCTTCCCTATTCTTCACAGAGAGGCTGAAAAGCCTTCTCTCACCCCTTATTCCTTTTTCTTTGCCTTTGACACTCTCTGAGTCTCTCTTTAGGCAACATCCTCTGTCCAATCAACCCAACATAAGTTATCAGAGACCTACAGACCATCTTAAGACCAATCTAATCAACCTGACTAAATTGCTTTATGGAAAGGTCGAAAGGTCTTTTTCCTTTTTCTCACTCCTTTTCTTGACAAGATTCTCAGTCCCTTAGATCCTAAATAATCCCTCTAAATCCCTCATAGACCCTCAGACCCTCAGACGAGACCAAATCCATTCTGTAGACCAGAAACTAGTCTTGTAACCCGTCCCTGGCCAATTGCCCTGACCGACCTCGTCCACTTCCCCTACCAATGTCGACAGTCTAACCATCGTTGACGACCACCCTAACCGACGCCGGCAATATCACCAACATCGATGACTATGTTTAGTAGATTATAGGTTATCAAGTATGCATTTGTTTTTAGTTCTTTCTTTTCACATCTTTCATTATTTCTCTTTTCTGTCTCTGTCATATTCTATCTTAAACAGTGGATTGTCATCCTCCAAGAAGCCTTAGCGCTTCTAAGACCAAGCTTTTGCTTGGCAATCCACCCTCTTATCAACTAACATTCTTCGTGTTTTTAGTGTTTATCTCTTTCAGATGTCATTCCTCCACAACAAAAGAGGAGTTCTCACAACGTCTGGATTACGGTGCGCAGACTATATCCAGGTACATACAAGCCTTGACCATTCCTTTTAGTTTCTCATTTTCTCTCTTTGAATGTGAAAGCAAAATTGCATAGAAACATTCTGGCACACCTAAATAGTGTCTAACCCTTGGTCACCTTCCCCCTTGGTCCATTCCTAACCCATTCCTAAAAACATGTAATTAGTAATTTAAAATAATAAACTTATTTTGAATTAACCCCCCTCCTTGGACACATCACCCATGACACCTCACCTTAGACTAATTCCCATCCTATGACTCACCCAAGACCTATTCTTACTTCTCTCTAACTGCCTAACCAACTCTCATGCGTATTTAGCCCAACCTTTGACATTTTACAACGGATAGTGCACTTGGTAGATGAAAAATGGGCTTGGTGGCTCTTTTTGCCCGTTCTTCACCTGCTGGTGTCGGTCAAATGTCGGTCGATACCGGTGGAATCACCGACGTCGATTATACTTAACCAAATTTTCTGACCCTTTGACAGGCCCAATCACAAATCAGCTAATCTCTGAAACTAATCACGACTCTCGAATCCTCTTCTGGCAAAACAAAGTTCTCGTGCTTTTGCTTTTTAGTGTTCTGGGTTTCTTGGTGTTCTTGCAGGGATCAATATTCTTGGTAGCACTTTCTAGGCACTAAGGTCTTGCATCAAACATTTTGCACAGGGACTACACGATATCTCCATCACCAGCGACAACCAAAACACAACGTCTGCACCTTTGCCAATTCATATCACAGCTAAGTATTTGTACTTTTTTCATTCTAATATCATTTCAAATATATTGGTATTCTGTCTTCTGTTTATTCCAAGCATCCTTGACCCAACCTTTCCTGTTCTTCCCAGAGAGGCTAAAAAGCCTTCTCTAACCCCTTATTCCTTTTTCTTTGCCTCTGACACTCCCTGAGTCTCTCTTTAGGCAACATCCTCTGTCTAATCAACCCAGCATAAGTTATCAGAGACCTAAAGACCATCTTAAGACCCATCTAATTAACCTGACTAAATTACTTTATGGGAAGGCTGAAAGGTCTTTTTCCTATTTCTTACTCCTTTTTTTTGACAAGATTTTCAGTCCCTTAGATCCCAACAGTCCCTCTGAATCCCTCATAAACCCTCAGACCCTCAGACGAGACCAAATCCATTTTGTAGACCTGAAACTAGACTTGCAACCCGTCCCTGGCCAATTGCCCTGATGGACCTTGTCCACTTCCCCTACCGACGTCGACAGTCTAACCGTCATCAGTGACCACCTTGACCAACGTCGATAGTATCACCGATGTCGACGACTGTGTTTAGCAGATTGCAGCTTATCAGGTATGCATTTGTTTTTAGTTCTTTATTTTCACATCTTTCATTATTTCACATTCAAAGGAGAGAAAATGAGAAACTTAAGAATTGGTCAAGGCGTGTATGTACCTAGATATAGTCTGCGCACCATAATCCAGACGTTGTGAGAACTCCTCTTTTGCTGTGGAGGAATGACACCTGAAAGAGATAGACACTAAAAACATGAAGAACTTTAGTTGATAAGAGGGTGGATTGCCAAGCAAAAGCTTGGTCCTAGAAGCGCTAAGGCTTCTTGGAGGATGACAATCCACTGTTTAAGACAGAATATGATAGAGATAGAAAAGAGAAATAATGAAAGATGTGAAAAGAAAGAACTAAAAACAAATGCATACTTGATAAGCTACAATCTTGCTAAACACAATTGCCGATGTCGGTGATGTTGTTGGCATCGATCAGGGTTGTTGTCGATGACGATTAGACTACTGACGTCAGTAGGGGAAGTGGATGAGGTCGATTAGGACAATTGGCCAGGGACGGGTTACAGGTCTAGTTTCTGGTCTGCAGAATAGATTTGGTCTCGTCTGAGGGTTTTAAGGTCTATGAGGGATTCAGAGGGACTATTTGGGATCTAAGGGACTAAAAATCTTATCAGGAAAAGGAGTGAAAAATAGAAAAAAGGCCTTTTAGCCTTTTCGTAAAGCAATTTAGTCAGGTTGATTAGATGGGTCTTAAGATGGTCTATAGGTCTCTGATAACTTATGCTGGGTTAATTAGACAAATGGTGTTGCCTAAAGAGAGACTAAGGGAGTGTCAGAGGCAAAGAAAAGGGAATAAGGGGTGAGAGAAGGCTTTTCAGCCTCTCTGAGAAGAACAGGGAAGGTTGGGTCAAGGATGCTTGGAATTGACAGAAGATAGAATACTAATATATTTGAAATGATATTAAAATGAAAAAAGTATAAATACTTAGCTATGATATGAATTGGCAAAGGTGCAGAAGCTATGTTTCAATTGTCACTGGTGATGGAGATATCATGGAGTCCCTATGCAGAATGTTTGATGCAAGACCTTAGTGCTTAGAAAGTGCTACCAAGAATGTTGATCCCTTCAAGAACACCAAGAAGCCTAGAACACTGAAAAGTAAAAGCATGAGAACTTTGTTTCACTGGAAGAGGATTCGAGAGTCGTGATTAGCTTCAGAGATTAGTTGATTTATGATTGGGGTTGTCAAAGGGTCAAAAAATTTGGTTAAGTATAACCGACGTCGGTGATTCCATCAGCATCGGCCGATATTTGATCGACGTCAGTGGGTTTAAAATGGGCAAAAAGAGCCACCGAGCCTGTTTTTCATCTGCCAAGTGCACTATTCATTGGAGAATGTCAAAGGTTGGGCTAAATATGCATGAGAGTTGGTTAGGTGGTTAGAGAGAAGTAAGAATAGGTCTTGGGTGAGTCATAGGATGGGAATTAGTCTAAGGTGAGGTGTCCTAGGTGAGGTGTCATGGGTGATGTGTCTAAGGAGGGGGGTTAATTCAAAATAAGTTTATTATTTTAAATTAGTAATTGCATGTTTTTAGGAATGGGTTAGGAATGGACCAAGGGGGAAGGTGACCAAGGGTTAGACACTATTTAGGTGTCTACATTTGCCCCTTTTTGTCTTGTTGGTTGCTCTAAATGAACTGCAAGACAAAAACAGGAGTCAGTTGCCCCAGGTATGGGATAAGGTTGATTTCTTCTTGTTGGTTGTTCAAGTGAATTGTAAGACAAAAATAGGCAAGGGTTGGTTGCCCTGATTATGGATGAGGTATCCCCCCTCAAAGCAGTAGACGAGAGAAGGGAATCTAGAATTGGGTGCTGATTTGATAGAGTGGATGAAAAGGGTGAAGATAGAGTGAGAACACTGCAAAAGTTGTGATTGTGCATACACCACTTCACGAGATGGTCATGTCAAATTGTCACAGGTCGAGGGTCAAGGAGTGCCAAAATTGAAATAAGTGGGCCCCAGCATTTAGTCATCTACTGATTGGGTTATTCAATCTAAGCTGTAGCTCCAATGGTCATCGTGTTCCAGGTATCTCAGGCTTAGGAAGTGCTCCTGAAAACACGAAAATGTCACAAGTAGTGTGGATCAATTGGCTTGCGATCTTATACTTGTGAAGGTCAAAAGTTTGTGCACATTTTTGCTAACCAATCATGAGGTAGCATATATGCAAAAGCAACCAAGGCAAAATCGCTTTGGAAGTAGTCATGGTTAGAGGAGATGGTCATGATCTCCAATGTCTGGTGGTCGATGGATGGAGGCAAAAGTGATCTTAAGTGTGCCCCAGGGGGCCAAAATGACGTGGTCTGGAGGACTGACTGATTGGGGGCATGATTTTGGGGCAACAAAAAAAAAGAGGTTGGAAGGATGCTAACGTCGGTGATAAAAACTGACGTCGATAAGAAAAAATGGCTGACATCTATAGATGTCAGCCGACATCAGTGGGTTAGGGCACAAAGATGCCGATGTCAGTGGCCTGCCAAATTTGACAAAACTAGATTGGCAGCCCACCAAAAGTCATTTGTGATTATTTGACTGAGAGAGAAAAAAAAGTGCTCTGGATTGTGAGGAGTGAAAGTGACTGATAGTGAGTGAATTAGAGGTGTGAGGTGGCAGAGTGAGATTGGTGAAGAGAGGGAGGATATTAGATTTGGGTTGGAAGTTAAAGAGTCAGCTATGAGCTAGTAGGAATTTGAGGCAGAAGTGATGGTAGAGGGCAGTAGAGGACCCGTGGGAGGTCCACCACCAGCGGCACCCATCGTGCCACCATGCCGGAAACGTCGAGACAAGGTAGGAGGGTTTTTAAGCCTTATTGAGTTAAATTTTTGTTTTAGTTTATGTTTTGCATTTTTGGTTGATATGGGCAGAAAATGAGGGGGAAGGGTAGCTAGGAGGGTGAGGAATAGATCTAGGAGAGGTTAAGAGTCTTTGGGAGGCTTTTGGGTAGTGTAGGGGGGATAAAAGGGGAAGCCCTAATTTTTAGGGCTCGGCCCGTTCGGCCCTAGGGCTGAACCAGTCATTGACGTCAGTGATTCCACCGTCGTCAGCCAACTAGTGACCGGCATTGGCTGCCCAGCGATCAGCATCAGCCGACCAGCGATCGATGTCGATCACTAACCTGCCGACATCGGTCACTAAGTGACCGACGTCAATTAGGTGAGTGCCATCGTCAGCATGCTAACCGATGTCAGTTGGCTGCCTGGTCGAAAGAAGAATGAAAAATATTTAAGTCGAGGGGTTGAAGTTAAGCCAAGTGCTTTACGGGTGTTGGGTTAGGTATAGATAGTGAAATAGGGAAAGTTTTTAACATGAAATTGACTTGGGTGGATGCAAGCGAGATTGACTTTGATGTTATGGAATCACCTCCTGACATTGCTGACATAGATGCACAGAGGGGTGACAGTCGATGAGTGGGCACAGATGAGCGTAGTTGGACTCGGTGGGCTACGACGCTACTGCAAAGTGGTGTGAGATGTGAGTTTGATGGTGGTGCTGATCGAGCAGTGGGATCATTCCACCAACACCTTTCACCTGCCCATGGGAGAGATGGTGGTCACAGTCGAGGATGTGTACCAAATTTTGTGGCTGCCAGTACATGGAGTAGACCTTTATGTGTGCTTGAGAGAGGCGCATGACATTCACATGGTTATGCTATTTAGAGAGCACGTCACAGAGACAAGCTACCACTCAGTGAGCTTTACGTATGAGCCTTTGTATGCTGCAAATGTGGATGCACATTAGCTAGCAATGCTGATGATGATAGGCATCACGGTATATGCATTGCCACATGCAAAGGGTGGCAGGTTTCTGGTCGCTATGACCAGAGTTTTGCTTGAGATGATAGAGCAGCAGATAGTGTTCGCCTAGGCACATGTGTTTTTGGCCCAGGTGTATAGAGAGTAGTGGGCTATTAGTCAGTGGTGGCGATACAACTTGTGCATATGCCACCTATTACATTGCTTGGCCTATGAGCATATAGTGGTTACCCATCCTCTTGGCCTCCCAGTGGCAATTTTGGCTAGCTTTAGGGTTAAATTCAGGTGGTGGCACGAGGTGATGGCGTAGATGTGGGTAGATGGAGTGGTCAGAGACATTGACCACTACAGAGGGGTACTGGAGGCCCTGATTCCTATAGACATTATCTGGAGACCATACTTAGTTTATCTAGCATTTAGAGACCAGGGAGAGCAGCTAGTTGGAGTTCAAAGCCTGAGATGGGTCAAGGGTAGGTGAGCTGGTGAGCTCGAGAGAGTGCCAGTAGAGAGAGTGCGGTGCCAGTATGGGCTATTATAGGATGTACCTCCTGTGTTCCCACTGTATAAATGGGATGACATTGAGGTGCTGCTCCCACTACCAGAGGAGATAGAGGGCCTAGATTTTGAGGAGTTGGCAGTAGGCCCTGGGGTGGCTGACCCAGGTTGTATAGAGGCCTACATGGTGTGGTGGGCAGAGTAGTACACAAGTTTGTAGGTAGGGCCATAGCCAGATCCATAGGCCATTACTAGGGAGCAGAATACAACCCACGAGGAGAGGGACACTGTGCGGTAGGAGAGAGATGCGACACAGGCCCAAGTCACAGTTTTGTAGGGACAGTTGGTAGGGGTTATAGGGTAGCTAATAGAGATGACGAGTTGAGTGACAGTGTTGATGGATTAGGTCAGACTGCTATAGTGACAGCTCATCGTAGCCCAGGCACAGGTAGTGGTAGGATAGGTTTTGAGAGGTCAGGGTTTGATGCAACAACCATCACAGCAACTGGCATTTTCACAGGGGCCAAGACAGTTAGCATCAGTGTAGCTAGGTCAGCCACAGCCACAGGGGTCAGTATAGGGCACAATAGCAGGGTAGATGGGTCCACCACAGATTGTATCTCTAGTTAGATACAATGATATGCTGGACGAGATCACGTGTTATGAGAGGGCCATAAGGGTTTCCCTCAAATATAGCGATACTCTGAGATGAGGGCAGAGCAGAGCCAACAGAGGTCTATGTCTCGAGCGATGAATTATGGGTCTCATAGATGGCACAGATCAGAGGGGGGAGAGGATACAACATCTTCCCGGCCACTGCCACCACCACCACAGCCATAGCCTTGAGGGCAGACCTTGAGATTTATTTTTGATGTATATACCGGCCTGCGAGCTGATGATGCGAGATGTATGAGAGAGAGAGACAGAGGCACAGATTTGTGTGATTATAAAAACTATTTTGATATATATATATGATGATGGTTTTGGATCATTGATGTGTTATGGATGTTGTTTAATGTTTAATGTATTGAGCATTTTTGATTATGATGATGATGCATGTTTTGATATTATGTTTATGATTATAATGTTATGATGATTAAATGTGATGATGATAATGTTATGGTCAATGATTATAATGATGATGATTAATATAATGATGCGTTGTGATAATGCGAATAATGAGAATGGTCATGACTTTTAGATTAGATGATGATGCATAAGGATTATGTGATAGTGATATTTATGTTATGACTTGTGGATTATATGATGTGAATGATTAATTGTGTGATGATGATAATGTGTTTGTGATTAATGATTATGATGTAAATGATGAAAATAATTATGCTAAAGATTATGAAAATATGTGATTGGTTGTGATGTGATTGGCAGGTGACGAGAGAAGGAGATGGAAGAAAGTGATGAAGAGAATGGCCGAGCTAACCCCAAAAGACCCCATGTCAACTAAGTGCTGCCTACATAGCCCCTGTTGTTAGGGCCTCAGGCCAATGCAGTTCTCCCAAGAAGGGAGGAAAAAAGATCAAAGTGGTTGATTCTGGTCATGATAAGGATATAGCATTTCCCATATGTCCGAGGGTACATGCTTGAAATGACAAGGAGGAGATGATGCTACAACCTTTTCCAAATGGTGTAAGCTGTAACATTGGTCGGGGTTTTTTCATCCCTAGCAATGATCCATATTCATGATGGATGTTTGCTAAAAATGAATTGTAGGTCGATTTATGTTTCAACAAGTAATGGTTTATGCTTGACATAAATTGTGTGGTTGATAGTTTCCATGTGTATTGATGTCTATAGAAACCAGAATGAGTAGGTTATGTGAGTGGTTTGAAAAAAAGTCAGATTGAATTATTTTGACAAATGAATGTGGTTGAATGTGACCAAAGTGTAGGTAGAAAGTAAAAGGCATAAACACCTTTTTATTGACAAGTACAAAAATGACAACATAGACAGGGGTTGTTAGAACCAAGAGCCCCATTTATGCATTGCATCATTGACCATGAGTTATGTTAGAGCGGTAATCGAATCACTTTTGACATTAAAGTGAGCTCGAAGTCCCTTGAGTAGGTGATATGATAGGAGGAAAAGGGTAACCCATTTTGGAGTATGAATAACGTTGCCCCTTTTTATAGGAGACCCTGAGACAACTACAAGTCAAGTCCATGACCCGACTTTTTTTTTTTTAAAAATTTTTTAGAGCGGACTGATCAATGCGGGAAGTACACATAGAGATGTCATTTATTTGGTGGTTATTTTTGAAGCTGATCGATGCAGGAAGCTTCTAAGAAAGTGTTGTTTGTAGCAAGATTTAGTCATAGTCATCCTTCGAGGGAGTGGTCTATACTTTGTGTTATAAATTTAAGGGCTTTTGAATAGCTGTCCTTCGAGGGAGCAGTCTATTAGCTACAATAATGATATTACAGCTATCTTTCGAGGGAGTAGTCTACTTTTTGATTTGATTTTGTGACCTTGGATATTTTGACATCTTGATTTAGTTTTGACAGAATATTGAGTCATGGACAAGACTTATAGAAGGTTAAGGCTCCCTTTTATTAGGACGAAGCATCCGTACATCATAAAAGGGTTGTAGAGGATTTTGTTAAGGGAAAAAGGGTGGAATGGATTGAGGATTAAAAGGATAAAGATTGCTCAAGGGACAAGCTCAAGTTAAATGTCAAGTGGATGAGTATTTGACTAACAATAGAATGGTCGTAGATGCAAAGCATTAAGGGGCTCAGGTTCGGGTCGGCCTTCAAGAGAAGACAGATGATAAGTCCCTGATCCATACTTGTGTGTGATGATATAAGGTCTGAGCCAATTAGGAGCAAATTTGACTCATTTACTCCATTCCATATTGATCACATGTTGGTTCTCTTTGAGGATGAGGTCTCCAATATTGAAATCTCATTCTCTCAGAGCTTTATTATAGGCGCACTTGATGCAATTTTGATAGACATGGAGATGATTGAGGGCAGCAAGATGATGTTCGTCAAGTAACTCAAGTTGAGCTAATCGATCTTGACAAAAGTCATCATTAGAAAGAATGTCATGGAGTGAAATGCAAAGAGACGGGATCTGTACTTTGAGAGGTAAGACAACCTCTATTCCATATACTAGAGAGAAAGGGGTAGCACCCGTAGAGGTTCGGATGCTAGTGCGGTAGGCCCACAAAGTGAGGGGTATTTGAATGTGCCAATCCCTTCTAGTGTCATTGACCACCTTCATGAGAATTTTAGTTAGGATTTTGTTAGAAGCCTCGGCCTACCCATTTGCTTGTGGGTAGTAAGGCGAAGAAAAGCTCAGTTTGATGCCAAATGAGTCACAGAGTTTTTGGATGGTCTTATTTTTAAATGACTTGCCATTGTTGGTGATGATTGTGTGAGGTACACCAAAATGACAGATGATGTGGGTGTTGATGAAGTCGATAATCTTGTCGACTTTTGTGGAGACAAGAGGAATAGCTTCCACCCATTTAGTGAAATACTCGGTGGCAGTGATGATGGATTGATCATGAAGAGATGAATGAGGGTTAATCTCACTGATGAGATCTAAGCCCCATTGTGAAAAAGGCCAAAAATCTTGAGTGACTTGTAAGGCGTGACTAGGGAGATGAAGCAAGTTAGCATGCTACTGACACTTGATGCAACACCGAACATAATTGCTACAGTCTTGATGAAGAGTGGGCCAATAATAACCCAGGCGAAGGATGCGCTTGGCAACTGAGTTACCACTGAAGTGTCCACCATAAATCCTGTCATGAGCTTGTTTAACAGCATGAGAAGCTTTAGTGGAGTTTAAACAATGAAGAAGAAGGCCGTCAAAACCTCTTTTATAGAGAAGGCCCCCTAGCATGGTATAGCGAGCGGTGCACTTGAAGAAAGCCCACCGTGCATTACTAGAGAGGTTGGGAGGAATGAGAGAGTGAGCCAAGTAGTCCTCAAGTTGTTTATACCATACATCTTGTGAACTAGAGTCTATGGTGTGGATGAGATTGATGTCAGTGGAAATGTATGAAGGCAATGGCACACGATGTACCATGACATAAATTCTTGATGAGGATGATGAAGAAGAAGGAATATGCAAGGTGAGGGAAGCCATGGTGTCAACAAACTTATTCGTCGATCGAGGAACAGTCTGCAATAAGTGATGGTTAAAAGATGCTAGAAGAGTGTCAACACGGTGCTTGTACCTTTGTAAAATTTCATTTTTACAAAGATATGAACCATTTATTTGATTGACAACAAGTTGTGAGTCACTGAAGATGTTAATGGACTTGATATTTAAAGAAAGGGCAGTTTAAAGTCCCAAAATTAAGGCTTTGTATTCGGCCATATTATTGGTACATTCAAAGTCAAGTTTGAAAGATAGGGGCATGGGTTTACCTTCATGGGGAATGAGGATGACCACCGCACCCCCATCGAGTTGACATTTAGAGCCATCGAAGAACATCGCCATTTAGTAGAATGTGTCATCAGTCGAGAGAGTGGTGATAGATTCATCGGGAAACTCGCACTGAGAAGGTTGATTGTTGAGAAGAGGGGCATTCGCTAGTTGGTCAACGATTGTTTGCCCTTTTATATATTTTTGCTGGACAAATTCTAAGTCAAACTCAGCAAGAAGCATGAGCCAACGAGCCATACGCTGGTTTTGATATGGTTTAGAATGCATGTATTTAATGGGATCAGTGTGAGTGACGACAAAGGTTTTGTGATTGAGAAGATAGTGATGAAGCTTGGTAGTGGCAAAGACTAATGCCAAACAGAGTTTCTCGGTATGAGTATACCAAGTTTCATAGTCGACAAGTGTTCGGCTTATGTAGTAAACTGCTTGCTCATGGTGTTACTCGTCTCGATGCACAATCATGGCACCTAACGAATGATTGGTTGCTGAGATGTAGAGGTAGAAGGGTTGGTCATCTTTTGGTGGAATAAGGACTGGTGGAGAAACCAAATAGTGTTTGAGGGCTTTAAAAGCCTCTTGGCAATCTTTATCCCATTTAAAGGAGACATCCTTCTTGAGGAGGTCATGAAAGGGTTGGTAACGGTCAAAAAGCTATGAAATGGAATAGTGGATGGATTGGAGCTTCCCTTGTAGACTGCAAAGTTGCTTGAGATTAGTTGGAGGTGGCATTTTGAGGATAGCATGAATTTTGACATGATCTATCTCGATGCCACGAAGAGAGACAATGAATCCCAGGAGCTTTTCAGAGAGGACCCCAAAGACGTATTTCTTGGGGTTAAGATGGACCTGGTACTAAAAAAGGTGAGAGAAGATGATTTTGAGGATAGTCAAATGGTCGTGATGAAGCTTAGACTTGCCAAGCAGGTCATCGACATAGTCCTCCATGATTTTATGGAGGAGATCATGAAAGATGTAAGTCATGGCATGCTGATATATGGCGCCTACATTTTTCAGACCAAAAGGCATGACTCGATAGTAGAAATTTCCCATGGTGTAATGAAGGTGGTTTTGTGCTGATCTTTTAGTGCAATCAGGATTTGGTTATATCCTGAAAATCCATCCATGAGTGATAACATCTCATGGCCAGCCATAAGATCAACAAGTTGGTCAATGTTTGGAAGAGGAAAGTCATCCTTTGGACAAGCTAGGTTAAGGTCATGATAGTCTGTGCAAATCTGGATCCCCCCAGTCACTTTGGTGATAGGAACGATGTTAGAGACCCACTACAGATAATTGATGGGTTGGATGAAGGAGACAGAAAGAAGGCACTGAAGCTCTTCTTTGACAAGAAGTGCAACATGAGGATGCATTTTGCGAAGCTTTTGCCTAACAGGCTTAGCCTCTGGGTTTGTGACAATGTTATGAGTGGCAATGTTAGGGTCGATGCCAGTTATGTCAGCGTAGGTCCAAGCAAAGGCTTTGCGATTATCTGAGAGAAATGTGGTATAGTCGATCTGCTCCTGGGTGTCTAAAGACTGACCAATCTTTAAGACATGAGGAACATCAAAAGATGAAAGGTTAATGTCAATGGTTGATTCATTTAACATAATCTATGTTTCAGAAGGGAGGGAGCGCTGAATGAAAGAATCATCAGCACCCATATAGGTAAGAATGGCATCATCATTTATGCAGTGGACTATGTTGATGGTTGCCGATTCATTGTCTATCATGCTAGGATAAACGAGAGGGAGAGACTTGAGAACCCCGTTGAGCTGATAGGTTAGGGGTTCCAAGCGGATGGTGTTTATGCAAAAAAAACTAGGAGGGATGGAAACCATCGACTCCGTAGGTGAAGATGGAAGAATAGGCGAGTCTGGAAGAGATTGGTCGATGGTTGGTTCAGGGTAAAGGTTTGTGGAAGCCTTAGTGGGTTCTTGGAAACCCAGTCCATACTGTTTCTTTGCATTATCGTCATTGGGTGGTTTGATAGGCTGATGGGAGCCTTATTCGTAGCATCCAAAGCCAAAACCCTTTCATGCACACCTATAAAGGTAGGTATGTGCAAAGGTGGGGTTTCCAAGAAAGGAGAAATCAGATGTGAATATTTGAGGTGAGGAGGAAGGATTTGATTTGGTAGGACCTTGATCTAGCCCCCCATAGACGAGATTGGTTCGAAGGCTAGGAGGACCATAAGAAATGACCATTCTGATCTGACAGTCATAGCTTGGGTTTTGATGAAGCTGTCCATACTCTTGAGGAGTCTAAAACATGTCTAGAGTAAGTAGGTGATATTCCCCCAGTGAAAGTCTTTAGAAGATATCGTCCATGGGGTCCTTGGTTGTTAATTGAGAAGATGATGTGGGGGCAACCACTGTTTGTGTACTAGTTGATGCTTCTGTGGATGGAGACGATGTTTGGGTTGATGCCTTGAGCGGGATAAGAACATTGTTTGGGTGATAGGTTGTGTTACAAGTCTTAAAAGGGGATGGGTCGGCAGGAATGACATGGACTTGTTTGTCGTGTTCAAATTTGACACAACGGTGAAGTGTTGAAGGGACGTAAGCCATGGTGCAGATCCAGGGTCACCCTAATAGCATGTTATATTGGAATTCTCTCTCAATGATGTAGAAGAGCTCTGGGATTGTGCGTGGACCAATGTAGATATGGAGGACAACAGTGCCAATAGTGTTAGCAGTGGTGTCATTAAAAGATCTAAGGATTGCATCAGTTTTCGATACACAATTCTTGGGAAGAGCCAATTGATCAAAGGCATGGGTGGAAATGATATTAATGCTAGCACCCCCATCAATCATAACTCATTTAATATGGGTTTGATCAACGTAGGCTGTGATGAAAAGGGCAACGTCCTGATCTTCCAAGGTGGAGGTAGGAATTTCAGAATCACTGAAAGTGATAGAGGTGACAAGGGATAAAGAATGGACTAAGGCAACTAGTGGTTGAGGGTCTTCAGGTTGGACTTCTGCTGCCTGTAGGGCTTTGATTAGAGCCTGGCGATGCTGGGGGGAGCTTTGGATAAGGTCATATAGGGTCATCTTCACAGGCGTTTGGTGAAGTTGTTTTATCATAGATTCTTTGATTGCCTCTAAAGGAGGGGGTTGAGACACACCTAAAATGGAAATCTTGGGTTTCGGTGGTTGAGGTGCCTGGATAAAAGGATAAGTCCAAGGAATAGCAGCTTTTTCTTTTGCCTTGTCCTTTTGTGACCTAGTGGTTATATGGATAGCATCGATTTCAAAGATAGGAGGTGAAGAAGGGGTCATGGCCTGTTGGTGAGATGTTAATGTGGTTGAAGAGGTTGGATGGGAAGGTGTCGAGGGTTGGTCAAGAGTCTCCTCAAGGAGAAGAGTGTCTTTCTCCATATAGCGGCGAACGACTACCTTGAGGGCACAACAAGTCTCGGTATCGTGTCCTGGCGTATGATGGTATAAACAAATCTTCGTATCATCGAACCAAGACGGTTTTGACCCAAGGGGTTGGAATGGCTTGATAGAAGGAAGGGTAATGCTAGAAGTCTACAAAAGTTGGCATAATATCAAAGCATATGAACCTACTAAGGGGTCCGTGCTTCTTGATGCATGATGCGCTGGTGACTTTTGCTTGGGGGATGTTGAAGAAGGTTTTCGTACCACCTTTTGGGTTGGTGGTACGGCCACATGTGAAGATGACACATTCTTTTTGAGAGGTGCCAAATTTTTGAGAAGGGGTTGACTTGTGGTTGGCAAAGGAAGTAATGGAGATAATTTGTTTTGGTTAATGGTCGGAGTAGGAAGCACGCCGATTAAGGTAGAAGGATGAGGACCTAAAATGGAGGGTAATGTTGACGGTGGAGGAGGGGTTCACTTCTATGGTCTGGCAGTCTTCTTTGACTTGGTTAGAAGACTCTTTTGGTCGAGGTCTGGTCTAAGTCCACCTTCACTTGCGGGTGAGTGAGGGTAGAGACAGGGTAAACGCCGAGTGACTTGATCGGTTTAGATTGGGTAGATGCAGGTTTAGCAATGGGAGTTTGGTCTTTATTGGGAGTCTTGGGAGATTCTACCTTGGGAGGATTGGCAGCATGAGATGAGAGGGCACGAGAATGTTGAAGAACTTTAAGATGCTCCCACAATCCTTGATGTTCCACTTTCCTTGAAGGGAGAAGTTTGATTTTCTCCACTAGTCAGGAAAATGGTTGAGAGGATGTTGGATGAGGTTTGGATTCTTGAGAAGACGTGTTAGGTGTGGCAGTAGTTTCAGACCTAAGGTGTGTGGGAGTTAAAACTGGATTGTCGTTGATTGAAGAAGATGGAGATTCAGGTTCTTCTCTTGGTAGAGAAGGAACTAGAGAGTGTGACTCCTCAAGCAGGTAAAGGGCAGGGATTATGGTGCCCTCCACTTGCAGTCAAGGAGTAGGTAAGGTCAGGTCCTCCATAGGTAGTAGGAAGAAGGATGGTGAGACTGGTGGTGCTGGTAAGGTTGAGGCATCCTCCAAGATGAGAGAAGTTGACAGAGAATTAACCGGGGATAGAGGTTCGTCCACACGTGATGGACTGATAGATGGGCTAACCTCTTGAGGTTGGTTGGGGATGAAGGGCGAGATCGTATTGACCGTTTGAATGTCGTGTTCATGAGTATTGTCAATCAAGGTTTGGACATTATTTTGGGTCGATGGATGATTGGGGAATGGTTACTTGAAGATGTCAATGCCTTGGTTAGGAGGTGCATTGGGATTATCTAGAACGAGCTCACCCTTTTCAAGCATGTCTTGGATTAGGTTTTTAAAGGTTTTGTAGTTTCCTGTGTCATGACCTTTGACACGGTGGTAATTTTAGAAGTCATTTTCCCTATACCACCCAGGGATGGCACGTGAGGGATCAAATTGTGGCAGTGGTCGAATCTGGGGGAGGTTGAGAATCCCCTGTTTAACAAGTTTTTCCAGTATAGACGCGTAAGATTCTCCAAGAGGAGTATACTGTCATTATACATATCTCTACTGGAATTGACAGGTGGCACTCTGAGATGTGGATGGCTCAGGTTGATTGGTTGAAGAGGATGAAGTTCTAACGACTACAACATTAGCTGAAGCTTTAGACTTAGGATTGGATGATGAAGGTTTAGAAGAAGAAGAGTCATTGGTCTTAGAGTTGGGGTTCTTGCTCTACAACTTGACTTTATTCTCCTTGATGACACGTAATTCAAGTTTATGGGCCATTGTGAAGGCTTCATCGAAGGTGCGGAAGGTCTGAACCCATAAGGTGGAAGGAATATGTTTGGCGCAAGCTCAAGAAAATAGTTCAATAAGTTCAGGTTGAGGTAAGGAAAAAGAGAGTTGATTGATGAGGCCTCTCTAGTGAGCAACGAAGTCAGCTATTGATTCGTCCTCGAATTGGCAGATACTGTAAAGGTCTGTGATCGAGACCTTCTTGGTGATGTTAATGGAGAAGTGATCAAGAAAGAGCTGGGCCAGCTATGTAAATGTGAAGAGGGAATGGCTGGCAATAGAGCTATACCAGTCAAGCACAGTGCTAGAAAGAGACATAGGAAATGTGCACAAGAGCAATGCATCGTCATGGGCAATAAGGTAACAAGCATGTTTGAATGCCCGTAAGTGCTGCTGTGGGTCTTCCTTTCTTTGAAAGCGAGAAAATTTGGGAAGCTCCCACTGGTTGGGGTATGGTCTAATCAGGATGGAAGGATGAATGGGCTCATTACAAATTTGCTCATATGCGAGAGCATTACGTGAGCCAGAAATGGAGGTCTCTAAGCTAGACATCTTATTCATCAGCATTTTGATGATATCTGCTGATGGATTGGTGGGTGGAGAGCCCCCTAGATTATAAGGTGCTTGAAAGATATTGGGAGGGGCGTATGACATGGTTGGTTGCATAGACGCAACATATGGGTAGCTGGTTATTGGAGCAAAAGTTGGAGCCAAGGGTACTTGTGTTTTGGGGTTGGTAGGCACAAGTTGGATAGGGGCCATCAAGGATGGTTGAGGGGTAGCCACGCTTGTTGGCGGGTAAACAGTTACTCTTGTGTTGATAGGTGCAAGAGTAGTGGGGATAGAGACTAGTAGGTTTTGGAAAGATGTGGGGTTTGGTTGAGTAGCTTGAGGTTGAGGGAGTACTAGAACCCCCATGGAGGTAGGTTTAGAAGGAGTGGCTACATTTTGAAGGTAAGACATGGTTGGGTTATTGGTGGAGGTGTTGACTTGATTGTCTAGTGGCTGAATTGTAGGTGCTGTTGATGTGATTCTTGTCTCGACTAAGGAAGTTGGCATCCCATAGATTGGGTTGCCTAGGGAGTCTCGTGTTTGGCTATGCATGAGATAGTGCTGTAAGGCTTTGACGTTAAGGTCCAAGAATCGTGTGAAATCTTGGTCCCCTTCTAGGACAATAGGAGTTTGAGGCGGGGTTGGGCGAGTAGGAGTTCTTTCAGTCTCTGAGTGGAACTCCATTATAGGACTAGTTATAAATGGTGAAGGTGGAAACGGTTGTTGACTAGCGTGGTCAAGAAGGGCCTTGGTTTGACTGCGTGTCAAACCATTCAAGGCAAGAAAGGGTCAGGTTTTAGAAAACTGTGTTTTTTAAGTCTCAGAAAACCAGAATGAATGTTTAGATAGCAAGAAAGTTGGATTTTAAGCTTGCTATTTTTGAAAAAAAAATGGATAGTGACTGACGTTGGTATAAAAACTGATGTCGGTGAAGAAGACTACCGATGTCGGTTAGATAACCGATGCCGGTGTAGAAAAGTTGCCGACGTCAGTTACAGAACTGATGTTGGTTACTGTGTTTTCCAAAAATTCAAAAAAAAAGTTTTTGGAAATGAAGAAGACGTCCTTACCAGCTCAAAAAAAATAGATAAAAATAGAAAATAAGATGAGAACAGGCAGATTCTAGCATTAAATCCCTAGAAACAATTTTATTAAGATCATGTGGCTTATGCCTTAATGTGATGTTTGAGGAGGTTGGCTGTTAGAAGGGTCTTAGAATAGGTAATCTAAAGATGGTTTCAGGTATGTTTAGGTGCTCAAAAGTCTGTGTTAGGTTCCGTACATGGCCTGGTGCTAAGGAGCAAGCTCCCCTCACTTCACGATTGTAGTGATTAGCTAGTTTCACTTAGCCAAAATATACATTCCCTATAGTTTAGACTCTGCCAGATAACAGAGTGGGCTTTCCCCTTGGTGGTGAAATCCAAGTAGGATCGCCGGGATGGGTAAGGTATCTGCTGGGTGATGAAATCCCAGTCGGGCCTTGTCTCAAGTGAGTTTGATGTTTAATTTAGTGCACGTGGTCTGGTTGTGTAACATCAAGTGATCTACGATTTATTCAATATGCGGTTTTACTAATTACTAAGTGTGGACTAAGAAATGCAAGAAAGTAGGAAATGGAATGCAGTATATTTTAAAGCCCCAAATCGAAATGTTAAGTTGGAATGAAAACAAGTTTGAGAAAGGGTTAAAGGAAATGATTTTTTGACTAGTCTAGAAATGCAAGAAAAGAAAGAAAAAGTTCTTTTTATTCCTGCTTATGATGTCTTTTAGAAAAGAAGAAAGAGGTGAAGAGGGAGAAACCTAATGCACCTAAATGAACAAAGAAGGAAAGGAACCCAAGGAAGGCCCTAAGGGTCCCACCGGGCATGCTAGAATGTTTCTATGTAATTTTGCTTTCACATTCAAACGAGAGAAAATGAGAAACTTAAGAATTGGTCAAGGCGTGTATGTACCTGGATATAGTCTGCACACCGTAATCCAGATGTTGTGAGAACTCTTCTTTTGCTGTGGAGGAATGACACCTGAAAGAGATAGACACTAAAAACACGAAGAATGTTAGTTGATAAGAGGGTGGATTGCCAAGCAAAAGCTTGGTCCTAGAAGCGTTAAGGCTTCTTGGAGGATGACAATGCACTGTTTAAGATAGAATATGACAGAGATAGAAAAGAGAAATAATGAAAGCTGTGAAAAGAAAGAACTAAAAACAAATGCATTCCTGATAAGCTGCAATCTTTTTAAACACAGTCGCCGACATCGGTGATGTTGCCGGCGTCAGTCAGGGTTGTCGCGGATGACGATTAGACTGCCGACGTCGGTAGGGGAAGTGGACGAGGTCGGTCAGGGCAATTGGCCAGGGACAGGTTACAGGTCTAGTTTCTGGTCTGCAGAATAGATTTGGTCTCATCTGAGGGTTTGAGGGTCTATGAGGGATTCAGAGGGACTGTTTGGGATCTAAGGGACTAAAAATCTTATCAGGAAAAGGAGTGAGAAATAGGAAAAAGGCCTTTCAGCCTTTTCGTAAAGCAATTTAGTCAGGTTGATTAGATGGGTCTTAAGATGGTCTGTAGGTCTCTGAAAACTTATGCTGGGTTAATTGGACAGATGGTGTTGCCTAAAGAGAGACTAAGGGAGTGTCAGAGGCAAAGAAAAGGGAATAAGGGGTGAGTGAGAGAAGGCTTTTCAGCCTCTCCAAAAAGAATAGGGAAGGTTGCGTCAAGGATGCTTGGAATAGACAGAAGACAAAATACTAATATATTTGAAATGATATTAGAATGAAAAAAGTACAAATACTTAGCTATGATATGAATTGGCAAAGGTGCAGAAGCTATGTTTCAGTTGTCGCTGGTGATGGAGATATCATGCAGTCCCTGTGCAGAATGTTTGATGCAAGACCTTAGTGCCTAGAAAGTGCTGCCAAGAATGCTGATCCCTGTAAGAACACCAAGAAGCCCAGAACACTGAAAAGCAAAAGCACAAGAACTTTGTTTCACCGGAAGAGGATTCGAGAGTCGTGATTAGCTTCAGAGATTAGTCGATTTGTGATTGGGGTCGTCAAAGGGTCAAAAAATTTGGTTAAGTATAACCGACATTGGCGATTCCGTCAGCATCGGCCGACATTTGACCGACGTCAGTGGGTTTAGAATGGGCAAAAAGAGCCACCAAGCCCATTTTTCATCTGCCAAGTGCACTATCTGTTGGAGAATGTCAAAGGTTGGGCTAAATATGCACGAGAGTTGGTTAGGCAGTTAGAGAGAAGTAAGAATAGGTCTTGGGTGAGTCATAGGATGGGAATTAGTCTAAGGCGAGGTGTCCTAGGCGAGGTGTCATGGGTGATGTGTCCAAGGAGGGGGGTTAATTCAAAATAAGTTTATTATTTTAAATTAGTAATTGCATGTTTTAGGAATGGGTTAGGAATGGACCAAGGGGGAAGGTGACCAAGGGTTAGACACTATTTATGTGTCTACACATATGGAGTGGAAAAACTATACACATCAAGTGTAGTTATCACTATAGGTTATTAAATTGTAATTGTTAGTTATGCTAGCTGAGTTGGCCCCAATATAAGTGTAAAAATGTTATTAATTGGGGAAGTTTAAGATTGACCATTGTTTGATTTTTAAAGTTCCTCTTGAATAATAGTGATGAGGTCATCTTGTGTATCTAAAATTTTTGACACAAAATCTTGCAATTACTTCTTATTGGTCTCATCAAATTAGTTATTGAATTATTCAATTGTAGTATGGGAAGTAGGAAAAAAAGTTGTTATATATTTGAAAATTTAAATAATTTTAATATAAGAAAGATTTAAAATAACAAATATTGAAGAAAATAATAAATTTTTAAATTAGAATTCGAGCATAGACACAAAAAGGATACAATCCCTAAGAGCATCTAGGGTTAGGGTTTGAGCAATGTTTAAAAAAAGCTGGGTTCACTAGATGTTTTAAAATTTTAGGAATTATTCTTATGTAAATCCCATGTTTTTAAAATATATAAGTAGACTAAATTAGGTAAATAATATTCAATAAATATAACTACTATTTTTTTTTATAGAATTGACTAGCTTTCACTTTTCTAAAAATAGTAATAAATAGTGAAAGTAATGATTTAGATAGAAAACACTTAATATGAAGGATCTAGGTGTTGGAAAATGATATGAAAGTTGGTCTAAGTGTTGTATGTTGGATCTTAGTATCATAGCCCCTCTTAGATACTAACACTACAATTAGACACTAGTACCATTATTGGCAAAGTGATGGTAGTGTCTTGATATTGGTGGTAGTATCCTCTATATAGGATTGTCTTGAGCTTATAGGTGAACATGTGTATTGATATATGGGGTTTATTTATATGTTGATGAGTTAGGAACCATATATTTATCCAATAATGATTGATTTATTTTGCAAACCCTAATCCTCCATGTAACTAGGGAATGAGCTAAAAAGTGTGTTCATTAGTAGGATAGGTTGGACATCCTCAACACCATACTAAAAGAGTTGTATATATACCAATACTCTGAGGAGGGATCAATCTTGATGTAGTTTTACCAACCTAAGCTCTACCATATGTGTAAGTGATTTTATTATGATAGTGGAGTTGAGTGCCTTGAATGTGCTTGAGACTGGAAATCATGAAAATTTGATTTTAGGGCTATTGTAGATGATAATATGCATAAGTAGGTAGAATATGGATTGATAACCTTAACTATGCTCAATTTTTTTGAGTTTGAATGTGTATTTTTAATCTAATTTCCATTTAGTTATTAGAGGGCTAAAATCATGTATATATACTATTATGTTGCTTGTGTAGATGATAAAAGATGTCTCAACCAACTTTAGGAGGTTATATTTTTGAAAAGATATCCATTTGGTAAAATATAAGTCAAATTAAATTAACACCATTTTGGGGATAGGTTCTAGTTTCTAGATGTTATAACACTAGACAAAAAGAGCTAGGATTAGGAAATGAGGGCTTGGGACTACTTTCGAGCTAATTAGGGATGCTTGTGGCTCATACAAAGGCTAGATAAGTGTGAAAATAGGATCTAGGAAAGGTCTATGGATTATATGTGGATAATTATTCTTAATTATCACTCTTAACACTCAAATACCACTTTTGAGTGTTTATATATAGTAAATAACTCTTTATAAGTTCTATCTCATATTTTTAACTAGTGAATTTTTGCCTAAATTTGAGCTCCTCTAGATTGATAATGATGTTTAACTTTGATTTTGTGCCACCACATGGAAAATTTATTTTTGGATCCTCATTTAAGTTAAAAATATAAAATTCTATTTAAATTCAAATGAATTCATGATGTAAGGCCTCATGGGAATTATGGTGTAAAATGACTACATATCTACCGTAGATGAAAAGAGAGTTATAATTCTAACTAATGGATGTGTTGGCTATCTTATCATCCATTATTCCCTTAGAAAGTCACTCATTTAGAGATGGTTATTATTTTCAGAAATTAGTTGAGTATGAACTCTGCATCACCTTCTTGATGACTATTATTACTTAGAATCAGGTATGTCTAAGATTATTCATGTTTCCTAAGTACATTATCTATCATTGAGACCTTATGCATATTTGATATCTTAGGTTAGTATTTTCCTTCATCAAAGTGTGTATAAAAATTATTATGTGAAATCATTCCAACATTACCAAAGCTCCATTCCATAACTAGCTATTTCCAAGTTACCTCTATTAGAGCTAACATGGATGTTTACCAATGTAAAAGGTTTGTCAAAGGTCTTGCATGGGTTCATGTTTGATTAAGGGTATTATTGAAGGTATTTAAATGAGAAATGTGTATAAAAAGGGCTTATATCAAGTTTTTAGGTCATGAAATGAGTTTTGAAACATTCCAAAAGGTCTGCATAATCACTCATTATGGTCTAATCATATGTATACCTAGAAATAGATGACTCTCTTAAGAATTCTCTTTATTGTTAAGATCTAACACCATGAATGAGGTATTAAGTTGATGTTTGGAATTGAAAAGGTCTCAGTTGAATAGTTATCAATGTATGGATATATTTAACATCTTATATATAGTCATACCAACCTTGATGAGGTTCACGCCATGGTTAGTGCCTTCATTATCCATGTCTTGAGGGTGAATGCATCCAAAAGAGCCTAATGCATTTATTATCATCATATTAGATTCTATAGGTTTACTTAGCTGATTTAAAATTGAAAAAAAGGTAAAAAAGAGTCTTAAGAGGAATGATAAAATCATGAACACATAAAATAGTCCTAAAAGATGCTTATAAGTTAATAAAGGGTAAATTGGTCTTATTTCATCCATTGAAGGCATTTTAGAGGGAACTAAATGTTTTATAATGTCTGATAAAGTCATTCTAATGTTTAAATACTCTTTATGAACACTCTAACCCATAAAAATCATCAAAATACATTAACCTTGATGGTTTACCTCTTTTATTGCCTTTTGGTGAGATTTGACTCTCTCAACATGGAGGAGTGCACCTAATCTTAGCCAAAAGGTTATCCATATCAAGCATGATCATGGAATCTTCATTATTTTAGGAGTGTTTTGTAGGTCTCTTGAAGATAATCTCAAAGTAAAACCACTAAATTCAATGCTTTATATTGTCTTGAAGGCCTATAGCTTCAAGCATGAGGTTTTTATCATCTTTTATAGGTTTATTTAGAGTTCCAAGGAGGAAAATACCATGGTCTTGGAGGGGTTATGGTCTCAAGATCATATGAAAGTTGTCCAATGAAGAAGATATTTATTCATGGAGGAAACGATATGTTTTAGGTGGAATCACATGAATACAAGTCATAAAAAAAGCTTTCATAAAGTTATAGGTCTAGAAAATGGCAAGTTTTGGCCATGAAGGCATAAATTCAAGGGTTGTAGAGGATATTTATGCATGGGTACAAGATCCAAAACTTTATTCAAACACCTATAAGTTGTATCAAACCCTCCTTGATGTTTTAGTAGATTTTTGTCCCACTGGCTTTTATTTACATGGTCTAGTCAAGCTGGCTTAGGTTTAATAAAGGTCCTTAAAGAGAACTAATCCCATATATATGAGGATGTCATGAATTTTATATTTTATAGCTATATAATAAACCTTATATATTTTTTGTCTAATGTTTCTTAATACAATTTATTTATTATGAATTTAAGATTATTCCTATTTTGAGTTATTTTCTTTTTCAAGTTTCATTACTCCATAAAGGTTTTCTCCATGCATTCGATCATATCTAGTAGACCTAATTATGGCCCACTCCAACATGGTATCATAACTTTCCTAGTAGATAAATGCCATTATTTCTATTCTAAGATCTAACATTCAACTTGTTCAAGTGTTTTTTATGATTTTAGTTTTCAAGGGTTTGGCGGGATTTCAAAAAATATGTGAATATATATACATATAGGGTCTCATAATAAAAAATGGATAGTACCATTGGATTCAAAAGGTATCAAAACCCTAAGATTGACTATAAACGTGACCTAGTTTTGTGACATTTGATTTTTCACCATTTTTTGAGGGTTTGAAGAGGATTTTTGAAAATCTATATATTCTGTACCATTTGGTACTCAAACTAGAAAAAATTTTCTAGGTTTTATAAAATAAGAAGTGGGTATTTTCTAAATTTTCATAAGGACGTATAGATTTTCTAAGATTTGGTTCTTCTTGCAGGATTTTCACCATTTTCAACTAGTTTTTGATGATTTTTCATAGAATTTAGGACTTAAAAGAAAATTTAGCTTCTTCAGGCCCTCATCCACATGGTAATTGAATAAAAAATGCATGCACACTTTTTCACTTTTTCAAGCAAAAAGTCCATTGGTTGGACCCTCTACCATATGATGACATGCACTTCATGCTTCTATGAGGCCTAAGGTCCATTAACCCAACCTTGTCTAATGTAAATGCATTTTTACATAGACCAAAGCCCATCAACCCAACCTCAATCGAGTGAGAATTTGATTATGGTGGTTTAAACTATGCACTTTCATGGGTCTCAAGGCCTAATGACCTAATTTCTAAATCTATGGTGAAGTGGAGTGCAATCATCAACTACATGACCACATGTCCAAAAGATATCATCCTTGCTAGTGTCAAACATAGTTCTAACACTAGACATAGAAATATTCATCAGGGCATCAATTTAGGGGTCATGGACACTTGATTTATATGATGTGTGTATGACTATTAAATTTAAGCTAGTGGTTTGTGATAACATTCCTTCACAAAAAATAGGACATTTAAGAGGGTCATCATTCCCCAAGCCACATCATAGTGTGGGGAGAGTCCTCATCCTACCCCTTATCCCCTTAGTCATCTGGTGTGGTCACATGAAGGGAAATTAAATTTGGATTCCTACTATTAGTGGCTTAACTCTAGCACTCGATTTTAAGTTTTGAACACTCAACATTTTTAAAATTTTTGCAAAGTGTAGAATCACCTTGTCATATTGAACTTCAATCAAGCTTAACTTTTAGTTCGCTAGTCCTTTTGTAGTGGAATTTTTTTAAAAGTGATTTTATTTTTGATATCTTAACCTTGGTGTTATTGTAGTTCCTTTTTAATTTAAACCTATATTACTAGTTTATAACACACAACATTTAGAAATTACTTCCTTTTTACACCATGGATCTTAGTTTAGTTCTAATTTCCTAAACCATTCAACTATCATGAGTGGAAAATCAAAGTGTAAATCCTCTTGAGGAGAAAAGGCTTACACTCATGATGCGTATAGAAACATAATCGACACCTGATGTTGAGAAGGTGAAGTGGTACAACCAAAGTTATGAAGCTTATGGTCTATTGTGCCTATCTATGTATTTTTACTTGTTTTTTCATATAAAATCTACAATAAGTCCAAATCAAGTGTAGACCTTATTGGATAAACTCTTTAAAAATTAGGATGAAATTAGGGGTCATGAGTTGGAGAATGAGCTCATTATTTTGATCCCAAGAAACTTTGATATAATACAAGACTTCTTCACAAATTTTAAATCACTTAGGTTACAGTTGAAACTCTATGGCATTGAAAAAAAGGATGATCAGTTGATTCCATCCATCTTTTCTAACTTTTGAACTTACTATTCTTTTTTTATTTCTATCTTCCACACCACCAAACATGCCCTTAGATCTACATTAACCATGCTATGCTTCAATGAATTTGCTACTGACTTGACTCAAGAATAAGACAAGCTCATTGAAATGGGTACACTGAAGTCCTCTATATCTCATGCCTTATTTGTGAGTCATGAAAAATAAAAGGATTATATTATAAAAGATAAGAAATAAAATAAGGACCCAAAGCAAATAATGGGTCAAAAATATGATGCTAAGCTAAAATCATCAAAATAGTCCTCCTCTTCAGACAGGAAATCTAAGAAAAAGTGAATCATTGTCCCTAATTATTCTACTCAAAGTTCATTAGGACATGGGTCTTATAAGGCCAAATATATAATAAAGACTAAAGATAAGGTAAAATCACTTGTTTTATTTACATCCTAACCTTCCATATGGGTTATTGATTTTAGTGCATCACACCACATGGATTCATCATAAGACATGTTCACATCCTTGGAGCCTTGTTATATGCCTTCCATTCTATTGGGTGACAGTAATTACATATAAATTAATGGGAGTGGATCAATTGAAGTAAATTATGGAAAATTTCATGATGTTCTATGTGTTCCCTATTTATCCACCAATCTCCTATCTACTTACCGTATCACTCACATTGATTCAGGAAAAAGAGTTGAGTTCACACCCAATTACATGGTTTTTAGGGAAGCAAATAGTGATTTAATTATTTCATTTGGGAAAGAAGATCACCAATTCAAGTTGTATACTTTCTCACATTTTTCTCATAACCAACCCTCTACTACACTACTCACTCATTTATATGAAGTGAGTAAACTATGGTATGAGTGATTCAACCATCTCAACTATCACTTCCTATAGCAACTCAATCATTAAGACATGGTTTCAAAGTTGTCATGACTTAAATTTTATGATAGATTTTGCTAGGGTTTCATTCTTGTAAGCATCCTGAGAATAAGTATGACAAGGTCAAATCATGGAGAGATAAATAAATATTAGATATTTTTCATAGTGACATTGCTAGCACATTTTCAAAACCTTCATTAGATATGACTAAATACATGCTTAATTTCATCAATGACTATTCTAGATACACTTAGCTATATTTTATTAAGCAAAAATCAGAGGTATTTGACCATTTTAGGACTTCAAATCACTTGTAGAGAAATATTTAGGTAAATCCATCAATAATTTTCACATTGATAATGGTGGTGAGTATTAAAGTTACTATTTTGAAAAATTCTATACAACAAAGGGGATTAAACTATAGTGTATGGTTCTATATAGTCCTAAATATAATGGTGTTGTAGAATGCAAGAACATGTCCTTAAAGGAAATGGCCAATTTTATGATACACTTCAAGTCTCTTGCACCTTAGTATTGAGTTGAGGCCATCAACTATGATTGTTACATCTATAACCATGATCTTCATAAAGCATTAAAGGGATTCAATTATTTTAAATATTGGAGCAATAAAAAACACACAATATAACACTTTTGAGTGTTTGGTTTGCCTGTTATGGCTCACATTATGAAGAAGAAACATAAGGCATTGGAACCTTAGATTTATTTTTGCATCTTCATTAGATATACTAAGGGTGTTAAGGGATATAGGCTTCTCCATCCCCCCAATCATGAGTTTTTCATTGACAGGAGTTTTCATTTTATAGAGGGTCCTTTGGAATCTACACTTAACACCTCTCATCTTTATTTAGACTCACTTGTATTTGATGATAGTTCTAATGATTTAGATCCACTTGGTCAACCTTATAATGATCGAGATACTTCTTCTAATTTTGATGATGAGAGTAGTGATGAAGATTCATCTTATCCTTATCCAAGATTATCTTCATATGATGAAGAATCCCCTCTTAAATATCTAAGCACTACACTAGTCCTCTTTAGGATATATAGACACTACAAAGTGTTGGCCAATGGGTATGAGATCCATCAGATAAAATTTAAACCTATTCACAATTCTAGGATGCCATACATTATTTCATTGCCTAAATTTTTATCCATAATAGCTTTATGATGCATTAGGCACTCCTAAGTGGGATACTACTATGGAAGATGAATATAATTCATTTTAGAGGAATAACACTTGGGATTAATTCTTACTTCCTAAGGAAAGAAAACTTGCTCAATGTAGGTGGATATGCCAAAGAAAGTTTGGAACAAATGGGTCTATAGACAAATTTTAAGCATGTTTGGTAGCAAATGTTTTTTTATTAGGTGCTTAACATTGACTAATTCAAGACATTCTCTCCAGTTGATAAAATGAACTCAATCCAAATCACTCTCACTATTTTTACAACAAATCATTGTGATGTTCATCAAATGGATGTGAAGAGTTCCTATTTTCATGTTGATATCAAAGATTAAATATACATGGATCAACCAAAAGGATTTATTGAAGATTCGTCCTTAGTTTAAAATCTTCAAAAATCTATCTATGACATCAAACAAGCTCCTTGATCTTGGTATTCCAAGATGAACTCTTTTCTTCTTTTGGTTGGGTTCATCATATTCCATTCAAATTTGAATGTCTACATTTCATGGTAGGATTATTCACTATTGATTCTAGTTCCTAATGTGGATTACCTATTGATCACAAGGAGTTCTCTATCTACTGTCACAATAGTGAAAACTACTTTGTTTGATAGGTTCTTAATGATTGATTTGGGCTTGTTACATTACTTCCTTTGGATTTAAATTTATTAGTCTCACTATGGAATCATTATTGCACAATCAAAGTATGCTCTTGATTTTTTTTCATAGTTTAGGATGGCTGACTATAATCTATATCTAACTCTTTTTCTATTTGCTGTGAAGCTTGAGGCTGATTTTACATATCCATTAGTTGATGATAACTAATATTGATAACTTGTTGGGAATATCATATACCTTATGCACACTAGACTTGACCTTTCATATGCAATGGGCATGATATTTAGATTTATGTAGGAACCATATGAGTTAAACTAAAAAAAAACTAAGTAGATCCTCAACTACATTGAAGGTACTCATAGTTTTATGGTTCAATATGGAATGGGCATTGACATGGAATTGATTGGATATATATATTTAGATTGGGATGGTGACATGTAGAATCACAAGTCTAATTCAAGCTATAGTTTCTCCATTTATTCAGGTTTGATTAGTTAGTCAATCAAGAAATAGAATGTTATTACTTTATATTACACAAAGTCAAAATGCAAAAGATTTTTTAATGCCACCACTAATGCTATTTGGCTTTAGGTGACCCTCAATTAGTTTGGAATCCAATTTAGACAACCAATAGTCATCTTGAATGACAACCAAAGCATAATCTATATTTGTAGGAATATAGTACTTCATCAACAAACCAAGCATATCAAGATTCACATGCATATTATTTAGGATCTCATCCATGACTAGGTCATTGATGTCCACTACATCTAGATAATGAAACAAATTGTTGATATATTCAACAAAACTTTCACTGAGATCAAGTATATTCATCTATAGGCTCTTCTTAGGGTTTGAGTAGATCCATCTTCTTCCTATTATAAGAGATCATATCTATGTACTTAGGTACCTCATTAGTCTTTTGTGTTTTGACCCAATTATTCTACCCACCTGAGCTATGCTTTGGGGGGATGTTGGTGTAAACTTTTATCCCAATGGGTTTTGTCTACATGGTCTAGCCATGCTTTCTTAGGTTTAATAAAGGTATTTAAGGGGAAAATAATCCCACATTCATGAGGATGTTGGGACTATTAAGCATGAAATATGCTAAGAGGGGGGGGGTGAATCAATATATTATATATCTTATTTCTTAATAAAATTCCTTTTCTTTAACCACTTAACCACACATTTAATATATGTAATAAAACTGAAACAATAATATGCACCACACAAGAAAGAGAGAGAGAACTACATTTTTACATGGAAAATCAAAGTGGGAAAAACCATGGAGAATAATTTCAAGTATATGAAATAACACCAACTCAAATTACAAAGTTTACAATCAACAACTTGTAGGAACACCAACCCATTTGCCAAGAACCAACACAAAAACTATTTGTGAGCAGTAACCCATAGGAGCACCAAACCCTCTTATGTATATAACACAACTATCTCTCAATGTTGCTTACTCAACAAATTATAGAACTCTATAATATATCTTGATTTTCTCTCTTCAAAAACAAATACAAACCATACACACTCTTGCATATTACAAATAGCTTCTCAAGCCTTTATTTATATCTTTTCAAATGACCTTTGGAATTCACCCTTTATGACTCTTCAATCCTCATATAAAATGGCACCAAACTTGCATGACCCTTCATATCCTTGCATTTGAGAATTCACATGGTGACTCTTCATAAACAAATGCATCCTTTCCTCTTTTGTCTTTATCTTGGTGACTTTTCATATTCCTCAAAGTGTCCCTTCATGGGAAAATGCACCCCATTCCCCTTTTGTCTTTATCCCATGACTCTTGGACTTCCCCATGGGCCCTTCTTTTGACTTTATGCAACCAAAAATATATTTATTAATATTAAATAAATATTATCACATATTAGTCAAGATATGAATATTAAAAACACAATTAAATGCAATGGGGCCTTTGCCACCAATAATTCTAGACCTTTGACATCAATGACAATATTTATAAAAATCTCCCCCATTGTCATTGATGGCAACCTCAAACTAAAACTGCCACATCCTAAAACATGCACATACTACCATCTAAAAAACATATAGTAATTCCCTCTTATTGTAGTAACTTATATCTATTCCCTGTACCTATTTTTTCACATATACTTATACCTATACCTATTATTCTCCCCCTTTGAAATCAATGTCAAAGGGCCTACTTGGAGCTAACACTTAGCTCCCCCTCAATTGATGTCTAACCTAAATGGCAAGAAGTAAAAGAAATTACTCCCAACTTCTCCTGTAAATACTCAAATGTGCCTTTTGGTAGTGCTTTTGTGAAAATATCTATAATCTACTCTTTAGTACTATTATACTCCATCTTATACTATTGATCTACAACTTTCTCTCTCAAGAAGTGACATCTAATGGGAATATGTTTTGTTCTTGAATGCACAATTAGATTTTTTAAAATATTAATAGCACTTGTGTTGTCACAAAAAATGGAAATAGGTTCATCATATTTTACCTTAATATCTTCCAAATTTTTCTTTATCTAAATCACTTGAGTACAACACAATACCACTATAATATATTCTACTTCAACTATAGAAAGTGATACTAAATTCTCCTTCTTGCTTAGGCATGATACTAAGCTATCACCAAGGAAGAAAGATCCTTCACTTGTACTCTTTCTATCATCCAATCACTCTACCCAATCTAAATTTGTATAAGCAACCAAAGTGAAATCTCTACCTATGGATACCATAATCCATAATCTAATGTCCCCTTGATATATTTGAATATTCTCTTCACCAACTGAACATGACTATCTTTTGGAGATGACTGATATCTTGCAACCATACCTAATGTATGCATGATGTCTGGCCTTGATGCTATCAAATATATATGACTACCAATCATAGATCTATAAAAATATTTATCTACAATCGGTGAATCTTTAGCCTTGCTCACCTTATTTAATGTACACATTGGTGTGCCAACTGGTGCACAATACTCAAAAGCAAATTTCTTCACCATTTCCTTGGCATATTTACTTTGAGATATGAAATTTTTTTTATCTAATTGAAATATTTGTAATCCTAAAAAAAATGACAATTTTCCAAGCATAGACATCTCAAATTCTTTTTGCATATTATTAGAAAATTCTTTTGTCATCTTTTCAATGTTTCTTCTAAAAATGATGTCATCAACATGTACCACAATAATCAATTGATGCTCACATTATATTTTGATGTAGAGATTATTTTCAGCAAATCCTCTCTTGAAACCTTGATCCTATAGGTACTTATCAAGTCTTACATACCAAGCTCTTGGAGCTCGTTTCAATCTATACAATACTTTCTTCAATCTGCATACATGGCTACTAATATTTGAGAGTATAAATCCCTTAGGTTACTCAATGTAGACCTCTTCTTCTAGATTTTGATTTAGGAAGGTAGATTTGACATCCATTTGAAACACTTTGAAATTTTTAAACATTGTACATGCATGAAATATTCTAATAGCCTCTAACCTTACCACTGGTGTAAAAGTTTCTTCAAAATCTATTTTCTCAATTTGAGCATATCCTTTACATACTAATCTTGCTTTATTCTTGGTCACTTCTCCATTTTCATTCAACTTATTTCTATAAATCCATTTTGTTCATATCATATTGTGATCTTTTGGTTTAGGAACTAATTCCCAATTATCATTCTTTTCTATCTGATTTGATTCTTCATCCATAGCCTTAACCTAATGATTATCATGTCTAGCTTTTGAAAAAGTTCTAGGCTGAATTTTGGATGACAAAGATAAATTAACTTGCTCAGATTCACTTACCATCATTCTTCTATTGTGGAATCCTTCATTTATGTTCCTGATGATGTGACTACTATTATTATTTCTATGAACATATTTGGATGGAGTTTTGGTGTCCTTTTTCTCCTTCTCATCTTCATCTAATTCTTCAAAATCTTTCTCTTCAATGATTTCAAGAATGTCTACTCGATCTCTGATTCTTTGTGTTCCATCTTCTTCTATCCTGACACTTCACTTTCAATAATTTTATTGGTTCTTTTGTTATAACATTTACAAGCTTTAATTTTTCAAGAGTAATCAATAAATATACCTTCATCTACTCTGGATTCAGACTTCCCAAGTTTTTCATCGATTCTCTTTATGAAGTATCTGCTACCAAAAACTCTAAAATAACCACCTATTGCTGGTTTGTCTTTCCATAGATCATAAGAACTCTTATCACTATTGAATATAAATAATGGTCTATTCTTAATATGCACTATTGTAGCAACTACCTCTATCTAATATTTATCTGGTATTCTAGATTCATTTAACATTGTGTTCACCATCTCTTGAACTATTATGTTTCTCCACTCAATTACTCCATTTTGCTGTGTACTTTTGGATGCTGGATAATGTCTATTTATTCCATGGTCTTCACAAAACTCAATAAATTTATTTGACATGAATTCTCCTCCTTGATATGATCTTAGACACTAAATATTCAAACTAGTTTCATTCTTAACTAATGCTTTGAAATGTTTGAAAGTTTCTAATTTTTTCTTTAAAAACATAACCAAAGTCATACGTAAAAAATTATCAATAAGCAACATGAAAAATTTCTCACCTTGAGTACTTTGATTTCTCATAGTTCCACACAGATCAGTGTGAAAAAGCTCTAACTCTGAGTGGTCGATTACTCTTTTATTTTGAATCACCTTTTGCCCTATTTCCCATGATGACAACGTTCACAAGGCATGTCAGATGGCTTTGTAATTTTTGGAATATTTCTGACTGCTTGATTTTTTTAAGTTTAAAATATTTTCAAAATTTATGTGATCCATTCCCTTTTACCATAGCCAACTTTATTCAATGTGACTCAAACAACATCTTTGACCTTTGATGTCTGATCACATATACAAATTATTGCCTGTTCTTTAAGTATCTGTAATCAACACATCTAAATATTTTCTCCTATTTTCAAAACCTTCTACATAGAACTTTAGTGTGTGCCCCTATCACACATTTGACTTACACTCTAAATATTATGCTTAAGAATTTCTACATACAAAACATTTTTAGTTTTAGTTCTACCATTATCCAAACTTAGTGTGCCTTTTGTAGCAATTCTGGTAGTTATATTATCTTTAAATTTCACTATTCCACCATTGATCTTCTTCAAGGTTATAAACGTGGTTTTGTCTCCTATCATGTGCCTTGAACATCCACTATTAATGAACCATGACTTTTCTTCATTTCTTGCATGCAAAGTTTTCTATACCAACATAGATTTTTCAAGTTGTTTCTTCTACCTTGAATCTGTCTAAACTTTCTTCTTTATGAATGGATCCTTGAAACTCTAGTCCTACTTGATTGACTAAAACACACTTCTATAGTATCAGGCTATGTGTTTGAATTTGTTTCACTTGTAACATATAATGGCCTCTTCATTAAAGCCTAATAGAGGAGCAAATGAGTTGTGGCTTCTACTTGACTCTGCATGACTTTCCTTCTCTTTATTTATGAAATTATTAGCCCTTATTTGACATTCTATTTTTTTATGACCATATCCATTATAATAAAAATAGTAACCATAAAAATAGGACCTATTTATGTATCTTTGAGTTGATTTCCTTTTGTATCTCTATTCCCTCTAGCCTTCTTTATTAGAGATGTCTTCTGTATTCTGAACTTCTTCCCTTTTTATTTCTTCTTTTGTAAGAGCTTCATCATAGCTCTTTCTTTTTTCCTTGTCTACGATAGTAGTGGCCTCCCCTTTCTCTTTTTCAAATCCAATACCTATCTTATCTAACATTGATCTTTGATTTTCTAATATCTTATTCAATATATTAGTTCTATTCTCAAATTTTGAATCATTGGCTGCTCTATCATTGATTGTTTTATTTGTTTTCTCAAGATCTACTTTTAAAGAAGTAATTTCAATAACATACCTTTCACATTATTTACTTACTATTTTCAACTATGCCATTAGATCTTCTTCATTATTTTTGTCTTATTCAAAGTGTGCATATATATATTCAATTATTTCCTTTAACTCCTTTTTATTTTTCTTGATCTAGAGCTTTAATCTTCGATTATTATTTTCAAGATATTTTAACTCTTCTAAGGAACAAATGAGTTCTCCTTTTAGACTCACTTTGATTTCATCCTGTTCTTCTTCTAGATCATCTATACTTTTTATTGTGGAGGCATATTTATGTATGGCCATGAATAGAATCTATTTTTCTTCTAAATCACTCACTCCACTATCTTTGGTTGAGCTAGGATCTTTAAAATACAAACTCTTCTTTTTGAATCCCTTCTTGAATTTTCCTTTGAAATTATTCTTGTATGTAGAATTTTCTTCTTCATTATCACCATTACCCTTATCTTGGCACTTAGCTACAAAATTTCAAATCTTTCCATAACTAAAACATTTGAAAGGTAATTTTTCTTGATATTTACCTGTGCCCTTTTTCAGCATACGAATGAATAGAGATCCATTGTCATCTTCATCATCACTAAAACTGTCACTTGATTCTTGAATCTTAGTGTTCTCTTTCTTTGATATCTTGAAAGAAGCTTCTCTCTTTTAGGGTTTCTCTTGTTTGATCCACATCTCATATGCTATAAAAATGCCATAGAACTCATCCATCTTTATCTTGGTTAAATTATTCATCTCTTCAATTGCTAAAACTTTTTCATAATATCTCAATGGTAGAGATCTCAAAACTTTTTGAACCACAATTGATTCTTTTAACTTTTCTCCAATACCTTAAACTTGATTAACTATATGATCAACCCATAAAAGATAACTTTCTATATTTTCTTCCTCTCCCATCTTCAAACTCTCAAACTATCTTCTGAAAGTTTGAAGCTTAGCTTGCTGAACCTTTCCATCACTTTTATAAATATTCTAAAATTTTACCCATGTTTCATGAGCAGATTTACATTGCAAAAATTTAACATATTTTGATTCACATAAACCACATAAAATAGCATTTAAATCTTTAACATTTTTTTCACTTACCTTCTTTTTTGATGGAGTAGTTACAAGTGTCTATGGCTCTTCATATTCCTCCACTACTGCTTGCAATATGTCAAATTCAAGGGCCATCAAATAAGTCTTCATCGTTATGCTCCAAAAAACATAATTTGTCCCATAAAAAAAATGTGCCTTATTTTTATAAAAACATTCATGTGATCCAACCATCGTGCTTTCCTGATCTACCTTCAAGCTATAAAATGTTTTCCAAAGGAACCTACTTTGATACCAATTATTAAGCACAAAATATACTAAGAGGGGGACTGAATCAGTATATTATATATCTTATTTATTAATCAAATTCCTTTTCATTAACCACTTAAGCACACATTCAAGATATGCAATAAAACTAAAACAATAATATGCACCACACAAGAGAGAGAGAGACACCAATTTTTTTTGTGAAAACCCAAAGTGGGAAAAACCATGGAGAACAATCTCAAGTATATGAATGAGCACCAACTCTAATTACAAATTTTTCAGGCACCAACTTACAGGAGCACCAACCCCTTTACCAAGCACCAACACAATAACTATTTGTGAGCACCAACCCATATGAGCACCAACCCCTCTTATGTATAAAACACAAATATCTTTCAATGTTGCTTACTCAACAAATGATATAACTCTACAATATCTCTTGCTTTTTTCTCTTCAAAAATAAATAGAAACCATGCACACTCTTTCATATTAAAAATAGCTTCTTAAGCCTTTATTTATATCTTTCCAAATGACCTTTGGCATTCACCCTTTGTGACCCTTAAATCCTAAAAGAAAATGGCACCAAACTTTCATGACCCTTCATATCCTTGCATTTGAAAAGTCACATGGTTACTCTTCATAAGCAAATACATCCTTTCTTCTTTTATCTTTATCTTGGAGACTTTTTGTATTCCTAAAAGTGTCCCTTCATGAGAAATTACACCCTTCCTCTTTTGTCTCCACTTGGTGACTCTTGGAATTAATCAAGATGAATTTTCATGAGAAAATGCATCCCATTCATCTTTTGTATTTACTCTATGAATCTTTGACTTCTCTATGGGCCCTTCTTTTGACTTTATGCAACCAAAAATATATTCATTAATATTAAATAAATATTAACACACATTAGCCAAGATATGAATATTAAAAACACCATTAAATAAAATGGGGTCTTTGTCACCAATAATGCTAGACCTTTGACATCAATGATAATATTTCCAACAAGGACTTGTATATTTCCCACCTATATAAAGAAACTTCCTATGTAAGTTTTTGCTAATGCTTCTTAATACAATTTATTTATTATGAAGATAAGATTCTTCTTCTTTTGAGTTGTTTTATTTTATAGGTTTCACTACTCCATATATGATTTATTTGTGAATTTGATCTTATCCAATAGATATGATTGTGGTCCACTCTAACATCCAAAAATTTATTCAAGCACCTATAAGGTGTATCATAGCCTTATTGATGCCTTAACATGCAAATCAAGGAAGGAAAGCTTCCAAATATAAAGGGTTTCATGAAATAAAAGGGTTTTTTGAGGTATTATCAAGATTTACATGGATTATAGTGGTATTTAAGCATAAATTAAGGTCAAATTGGGTCTCTCACATCAATCTAAAACCCTGACATGCCTTTAAAGAAGAAAACCATTCTCACAGACCTCTTAAAAAGGCAAAACTGATCCAAACCCTCACTTGTAGGCATCTAAATGCAAATTTTAAAGATTTTACATATTTTCTCACTTGTTTCATTGATTGGTACGACCATTAGAGAGAATGAGGGAGGTCTACAGAGATGAATTCTAGGTGTTTGGAGGTAGTAAAAAGGAAACAGGGTTATGAACAATCATTGATAAGCCCAAAACTTCTTGGAAGTAGCTCAAGGAAAGCATAATTAAGAGTATAAAATAATTCCTCTAATTTCATGGAAAATAAGGGATGATTTATGAGGTTATGAGTTCTCTTAGTTACCATATCAATTCATTAAAATATATTGAGAAGCCTTGAATCATGTCATTTGGTCAAAGAGACAACATAAGACTCTCAAACCTTGTTAAACCCTAAAGTTTGTGAATCTAATTTTTTATGTTTAGAGCATGCCCAAGTGAAATACATGGTGATATAGACATATATATATTTTTTCGAGATCCTATAAGGATAAACTAGACATAGGGTACAAGTTGTAGGCCCAAGAAGACCATGATCAAGGTTTCAATGAGGTTCAATCTTGGAAATGGAAACCATAGGTCTACAATAATAGAATAAGGTTCTAAGATGTTTTTAGATATTTATCTCATAATGAATGGGCCACAATAAATCAAAATAACTCTACTCTTGCATCCAATACTCTCCAAGTAAGTTGTAGGTCCATATGAGCCATTTCTAGTCATGACTAATAGGGTTTCAATCTTGGAACTAATTCCTATAGGTTTCAACCAAGAGAGTGGGATATATAAGATCTAAGGGTTAATATAAAGCTTTAAATAAAGTGAAATAATTATACAAAATATCTTTACATATTTATAATTTAGTATTCTATAGGGTTAGGGTTATAAACATGAAGTATGTAGACCAAGTAACTAGCTTCAAGTTCTCAAAAACATGTATAAACCAGCCTAAAAGCCTTTAGGAATCCCAAAATATTGATTACATGTTGAGGTTGTAGTTTTAACAAGAATGAAATGGTCAGAGTGGTAAATTATTTGCCTAAATCAAGTTTAAGGTAAGCAAGGTTTTTGAAGTAATCAAGAGTAGTTGTCAAAATTGCATGAAGCTTCCAGTTTGAACAAAGACCCTCTACAAACCTGTAGGTATTAAAGGAGATATAAATATATTTTAAGAACACCTCTCACCTAATTTAAGGCTTTAATATGTCTTAAAGTACCCTCCAAATCCATAATGCTAAGACTATGTAAATCCATTGAAGTATTAAGTAGAATATAGTCTTGAAAACATTCAAGTAAAGCTCATGAAATTTTAAGACTTCAATGGAGAAGGAACATGCCTGTAATGATGATCCTAAATTTTTAGGACTTTAAAACTCACTTATAGGACTATTTGTTAGACCTCATAAATGATAAATAAGGGATGAAATATTTGGTGATGAGTATTATAGAGAATTTTTGAGAAATGGCCACTAGATGACCCAATTTTAGAGGGTTGCCACTAATTTATAGGTCTTCAAGAGGTTAAAATGTATTAATTACAAGTTATGTTAGTGTTCCTATTGTTTCAAATGCTATCATGGTTCTCACACTTTGAATAGCCCACACATATGTCTAAAAATTAGTTGAAAAGGTTTCAAACTTGTCAAAGATAATCATAGGGATTTGGATTGTCTTAAGAAGACCACATACCTATATAATGCATGTTAGGCCCAAGATTAAGGCCCTATTCTAATAGGGTTTTATCCTATAATAAGGCTTAAATGACTCTTGATGTGTTAAGAGTTGTAGGCCTAGATAGACAAGATGATTTGAAACATGAAGTTATAGGAAAGTTTTATGGGATTTGTTAGTAAAGCATATGGTCAAAAGGATAAATTAAAATCTAAGGACCTCTCAAACCGACCTTCAATAATGTCACAATAAGAATTCAAACACCTCAATGAGGTTACAGGTGATTCTTTAAATCAAACACCTCATGTTTTTAGGAACATAAAATGTTTTAAGGGTTAAAATGAATTATTATTGAAGCCTTTAACTTATATTCATAGTTATCAAGTTTATAAGAGTCTACATATAGGTTAATAAGTACCTTCAAGCATGTTTTATGGCTTTAATGCTCATGAGATGAACTTGTAGGCTTATAAGACTCTTCAAATTTCTAAAGGTCATTTCATGCCTAAATCTTATTGTAAAAGATAGGAACTTGTAGGATGGTGAGGGAGTAGGTCTATTTAAGGTCTCAAACATGATCAATGACCTACAGATATAAAAAATTAGGATTATCATGGTTTTCATGACTAAAGAAGAAGTTAAAACATAGTGATGGTGAAAGTTTTAGATATAGAGACAAATATTCCAAGCATGATTGTGATAATTGCAAGTCATAGGCATGACCAAAGAGCTTCTTCAAGATGGTTACTAGTCTGTGGCAAGTTGTAGGAAACCCTTTAAGTAATGTTCAATATATCAAGGAGGGTCTTAAGATTAATAAGGCTTTTACTATTTTAGGTTCACAAAATCTTGTTCCTTAAATAAAAAATTATATGATAAGGAAATCTTATCATAATAAACCTATCATAAAAGTATAAGAAGTTTTGAGGACTTTCCAATGAATGGAGGAGAACTTATATGGTCTCCAAGGACTACCAACATCATGGTTTCAAAATGGGAAACCTACAACTTATTTTACAAGGTAAATTTATTAGGTTACTCATAGGTCAAGAGAATTATGATATATTGAGAGTAAGGTTATACATAAAATCATGGAAGTTTCATTTAGGGAGGCTACAAGCCAAGGGGTATATGAGAGTAATAACTTTATCAATATAATTGTAGGTTTGTAAGAAGAGTGAGGAGGTAAAATGGGAGATTCAAAGCATGGAGATACATGTTATTTAACTCCTTAAAGAGATATTATGAGAAAACATGGTGATGATCCAATATTATAAGCCTTTCTAAAATGCCTTCACATAGTCTCCAAGGCTATTTGAAAGCATTTCAAGTGATCTAAGTACCTAGTAAGTAGCCTATCAACAAAATGTTGTATAAATGTCAATAATCAAGGTGAAGACCTCAATTTCATGCTTCTTCAACATATCAAACACTACTATGGGTGGAGAGTAATAGTCATTAAGATCATGGTGTAGATATGAGGAATTAAAAACTAATCTTAAAAGTGTGTTACTCAATCCATGAGGTGTTAATCAAGGAAATTCAACCCTCAAGGCTCCAAATGGTGTAGGAGGATTATTTATCAAGTCAATCATTCAAAATCCACAAGAGGTGGAAATGGGTGAGTTAAGGCCACTAACACAAGAGAAATAATGTTTTCTAGTGGTAGAGTAGACATTTGACCAAATCATGCATGTTCAATCACTCCTAAGGATAAAAATAGAAAGGATAAGGCCTACTCCTACACTACTATGACAACTTTGAGAGACCATCAAAGTGGTAGTCCTAGTTTGTCAATGAGAGGTGAATGCTCCTATTTACACCTATTTTTTCTCTTGAATAGGTTGAGTTATGATGTAAAGACCACATTTATGTAATCTAGTAGTGATTTTTATCCTCTCTTGTCTCATATTTATAATAAAAAGGGCTAGAAATGCTTTTTTTGAATCCCTCTATTGGGTATACCAAAAATACACTTTTATAGATACTTGTAATGTTGGCTCAAGGCATTTTAATTAAATAAAGACTATTTTCAACCTTTTGTAAGCTTTTACCTTTTCTAATATCAATGTTTTGTTGATCTACACTTATAGTAGAGAGTGTTATCCCTTGTGTATGTCTATTTCCTTTCACCTTGGTGTAAGAAGGAATGTCATTTTTAAGTCATATGTAGTGTTATAACTATATATCTCGGTGATTAGATTTGGAAGTTCACTGATTGTGTCTGGTATAAGACCTTTTAGCTATCCCTTCTAGTTATAACATAGGCCACCACCTCCATATGAAATACTTAAGTTTAGAAAACTTGATTTGGAGATTATTTAGGATAAAATTTAGTCTTTATCAGTTTCATTATGTTGTTTTAGGTAGGTAAAAGATACCTTAAAATATTAGTGTGTCACCTCATTTTAATTTTTTTAGATTCTCTCTCTTTTCACAAATAGAGTCTTATTATAGCATAGATAGGCTTTGTTAGTGTAGGATTTAGGGATACAAAATAATCCTAAATTAGGTGAAATATGGTTTGAGAAGGAGCTATCCTTCTCCAGAGAATCACTCCTATCATAGGTCACCCACACCTAAGAGTGTTTCCATTATATCAGTTGAAGTAAGCCTTAATACTTGACAAGGTACATTTCAATGTGACAATTTTTTTTACACATCCAATGGGACAACTAATTTAGAGGATTGAAGATTAAATTAGGATTTTAGTGCTATTATTAGTAAGTTATAGTTATTGAATACACTCTATAATTATTTGGAAACTCCAAAAGTCATTCAAAATATCTTAGTTTCATATTAGTATCTCGTATTTATGCCAAAAGTAATAATAAGGGCATCTTATAGGGGTAAAGAGGTTGATTTTTTTGATTTATCATTAGATTAATCTATAAGAAATATATTTCCAAGGTCTACTCCATATTTTAGACCCCTCCTACCAGTTCTTCCCAACATAGCTTAGTAACACCTCAAATATTTCACATGGTAGCCTAAAGGAACCAAATATTTATAGAATTCAATAGAGGCATCCCATTATATCTCCAATAGTATGATGATATACATGTTGTATCCCTAAATATCATCCCATACTTCACTTGTGAGGACATTAAAACACTTATTAAGCACATAAATGATGTTGCAAACATCTGTGTAGTCCACAAAATCACCTAGGACAACACATCTATAAGGATTTTAGCTACATCCTTAAATTAGAGAATTATATAAGGGTATAGAAGTATAGAACCAAGTTCTATCCATAATTAGGATGAGTTGGGAAAATGATTGTGGTAGAAATTTGAGGATAAAAGTGATCAACTTTCACTCATGGAGTAACTAGCCAGCATTAAGAGAGCTCCACATGAGCATATGGTGGAATTAAATTTTAGATTCTAGAAGACTTAGGATATGATTCCACAACTAGTTAAACCTACCCCTAACACTAATTTATTTTATTATTTGAGATTGTTAAATAATGTTATTGTTGTCTTGATACAATCCATGGGGTGCACAATGTTACCAACTATAGACTAGGAATTTGACTCAAGAGCGGATGGTTAGTATCATGTTAGTTCCAAAATGAAAACAAAATGAAAGAAACATACTCACTAGCATAACATCTCTAGGCCTAGTCACTAGGGAGAGCTTAGTGAGGAAAAACCATTTGATAACATAAATAGAAATAGAAATAAATTAAAAATATGAACACAAAACACAAATTTCTTACCAAATCCTTGATTTCTTGAAAAGGCTCCTTCTTTGGCTTTATTAGCTTGTGGTTCAAGAGATCTTCTTCAATGGAGTGTGGCTACCTTCATCTCCTCTTGGCACCTTTAGCTTTAGATTAGCTTGGATGATCAATTTGGCAATTATAACTTAATTGTAATTGAATTTGGAATTATTTTTGCATTATAACTTTGCATTATCCAAGCTTAAAATTCAATAGGCAAGGCCTCTTATTTATAGATTTTGTAAAATAGTTAGAATGAACCCGAACCACCCATCTCAAGATGAAGATGTGTGGCTAAGAATCTATTCAATTTTGGAGGCAAATATCAATAAATTCCTTCATAAATATTTGGGGTATAGAGGAAATAAAGAGGCATGGAGGGTCTGAATGAGGTATTGGGTGGCTTAATGTTGATATTTTATGCATTTATGGCCTAGGAATGCCTTCCCAAGAATTGATGTCATTTGATGATATAGATATTCAATATTTATTTCTAAAAATAAATACTCAAAAAATTCCATGGAATTATTAATTAGGCTCAAGATTTGAATTAATTATATTTAAGCATGATTAGTCATTTTGGTGCAAATTTTGGCCCTTTGGTGCACAAATTAATCAAATTGATCAAAATGTCTTGTGATTGACTCAAAATTTGACTAGATTAGAATTAAGATGTAATGTCAAATACATTATAATTGTTATCCCATTTAGGATATTTCCAACACAAAATAACAAAGGCACATGTCTTATGTAATAAATTTGGTATAAAAGAGCAATACAAAGCACCCAAGTGAGAAAATGCCATTTTGACTCGAAATGATTTGATCAAAGTTAGCTGTCTCATAAATTGCATTACCCCATTCAATGATATGCTAGCCAAAATTGACAGTTAAATATATCAATTTAAACTCATTTAATGTGTTTTAGTGTTTTTAGACCAAATTGTGTAGTTTGGTATAAATTGGTCAAAAGCCTAGTTAGAAGTTATAGGTGGCCAGTTTTAGGTGTCTATAGTTTGCCATTATTTGGGAAGGTGTTACAAGATATAATCATAGTAATGTATTCTCAAAAAATGGAAAGGATTTTTATGGTTACAAATTTAATTGCAATTGATGAACTGTATGATACCCCCTCAAGGGAATGGTTGGCACAAGTAGGTTGCAAATGGTCCCTCAATAATAAAGAAGTGAAATAAAGGAATGAAAGAAAGGAAGATGATTGGGTGAAAACACAATGAGTTTTAAAATTTAGTCCAAAATCATTGAGAATGCAAGTGGGATGGTGTATAATGGTTTGCCCAAAGGCAATTATAAGCATTGTACCCTAATAGTGGAAACGTGGTGTGATAACAAAATAATTTACCCAAAGGTAGTTATAATCATTGAGAAGATAGAGTTTCCCTAGTTAGGATAGACAAATAAGATAAAAACATGCCCTTGTTTGGGAAAAATAAAGTAAATTTGGTGAGAACACAATGATTTGCCCAAAGGTAGGTATAATCATTGAGAAATGCAGGTGGGACTGTGTACAATGATTTTCCCATAAGAGGTTATAATCATTGGACCCTAATTATGGAAAACATGATTAATTGGTTGATGATGATGGTAACTTAACATAGAGGGTAATGATGAATTAGATCAACCTGCTAGTAGAGAGATGCTCATCTGAACTAACAAAGGTTGAAATTATTTCATGGTTAATAATTCGATTTGGGATATGATTAGGATGCCAATGCAAAGGAGATTTTGATACTGCCCTTGTTGAGTAGACTTCTTGAAGATAATTTTTGTTGTAACACTTGATGGTGAGCCTCATGATAGAACACCATGAGGACTAAGCCAAAATATGCACAAGGACTGACTCTTGAAATCTAATACTCAATAGAAAGCATGCACCAATGATAAAAACCATGATGAAAATGTAAAAATATGAATATGGATGGATTTAGGTATAAATGCATAAGAAATCATCCAATTAATTCACATAGACCAAATCAAGGCAACAATACTAAAAGCAAACCAATAGGCACACAAATAACAAACAAAATAAGTAAAGAAATAAAAAATAATTAGTCCTAATGTTAGTAAAAACAACATGACAAACATTTCCCTTAGAAAATAGGTGACGACTTATCAAACAAACATGATGGGGGAATAGAATAAAAAGAAGGGAGTGACTGAGTTATCTTCATATACACTAGGCAAGTGGATGCTACCTACATATTTTTATGGATGTAATATCCAAAAAAAATTTTAGGCCAAATATAGTTCTTTCAATAAATGAGAAGGAAATGATAACTAATGAAAATAAATAGAATGGATGTCATATAATAATAGGAAGGGTCTTACAAAATAGTAAGTGCATGGAAGAAAAGACCAAAAAGGATGGGGAAAATATGTGACAAGTGATTTTCTTATAACTTATTAAGAGTTCCTAAAATCCTTAAGGCAAAAAATTGGGCAATGTTTTTGTTTTTTCTAATGATTTTATAAAACTTTTGGGAATTTTTGGAGTATCTCAACTTGATTGGGAATGATGATACACTAGATAGATAAAGCTCATATAACAACAATAGCCTTGCTTAAGATTCTCATAAAATGGTAAGATCATGGCTTAGGTTGCTCATAAAATGGAAAGAGTGTGTCTTAGGTTACTCATAAAATGGTGAGAACATGCCTTAGGTTGCTTATAAAATGATGAGAGTATGGCTTAGGTTGCTCATAAAATGATGAGAACATGTCTTAGGTTACTTATAAAATAGTAAGAGCATGGCTTAAGGTGACTGAGCTGACCTCGATAAGTATTGAGAACTACAATATAATCCCAAAGTAGGACCTCAAGTCACTATAGTTCTACCTTATAGTAGAGAAATTTGACTACTGTAGCAGTTAATTCAAAAAAAATTAGGCATAGTTGACATAAAGGCATAGTATGCCATAGAGAATGACTAGTTGGTACATCAAGGAATGATAACCAAGTATTTCCCCTAGCTTACCCATAGGTGGTTATAACTTAAAAAACAATGACTTAGGTCAATGACACTAATTTGCTCATAGGTAGTTATAATTAGTGACAAGACTTAGGAGACATTGATTTTCCCATAGGTATTTATAATCAAGCACACTTAAAAGAGAGAATAGAACAAGAAATGAAAGATGTAACTACCAAATGTCTATCATGTTATTAATAAAATACTACCTCTATCTAGAATGTGTGAAACAACTGATAAAACTAAATTTGAATCATCTTACGGTAAGTGGTAATGAAATCAAATGGAATCAAACCAAGGTCATAGGGCTGGGTAGGGAGGGAAAAAATGAACTTGGTTGATAGGGAAGGTATGCTAAAATGGATAGGTGATAGGGAAAAGTGAGAGGCTAATATGATGATAGGATGGTAAAATGGTATAGTATAGATAAGAGTGATAAAATGATACAACGTGAAATGGTCCTTATAGACAATATACCAAGTTAATCAAGCATAGTACCTCTAAAGGTGGATAATGTTCATTAGTTCATCAAGTTCATTGCTATCTGATGTGGAAAAATTGGATGGTCCTATTCCAAAGTTTGTTTTAATGATTAAAGGACCAACCCATTTGGGTTTGAACTTACCTTTATGCTTCTTTTCAGCCATGGTGTTCTTTTGGTTTTCTTTAAGGATAAAATCACCAAGTTATAATTCTCTATACTTCACACACTAATTGTATGGACTTGAAATCAATTTTGATAGGCTTGGAGATTAGTCACCACATCTATATGTTTCTCATCAAGTAACTCTAGTTATTATAGGTGAGATACTCAATAGTCATTGTCATCTAGGGCATGTTTAAAAGAGACGCATAGAGATGGCAACTCAACCTCAATGGGAAGGATGGATTCTCTACCATAAATAAATAAATATAGAGTGGATCCTATGGGTGTACGATGATTGGTATGGTATACCCAAAGGGTACAAAATATCTAAAGGTTCCAATCATGACTAGCATCATTGACAATCTTTTGAGAATATTGATAATGGTTTTATTCAATGCTTTAGCCTAACCATTACCTTGAGGGTAATATGCCTTATAAAAATCTTGTGTGATGTTGTATTCAGCACATAGCTTGTCAACATACTTATTCTTGAAGAATCCTCCATTATCAGATATAATTTCAGAGGGAATACCATAGTGTTAAATGAGATGTTCATGATGAACTTTGAAATTTTCTTTCCAGTCATGTAAGTGGGGGGTATAGATTCAAGCCATTTAGTGAATTATTCAGTGGTGGTAAGGATATGTTTATGGCCATCAGATGAGGTGAGATTGATCTTCCTAATGAGGTCAAGGAGCCATGTATCAAATATCCATGGTGTCAACATTGGTTTCAGAGTTTTGGTTGGGGCATGAATCAAATCAGCATGCCATTGACATGTGTTGCATTTCATTACATATGCAACTAGATCTACATCCATTATGGGCCAATAATAACTAGTACTCAAGATATTTTTGGATAGGATGACCCCATTAGTGTGGGTTCCACATATGCCTTCATGAACTTCCCATAATGATAGCGTAGATTTTGCTGAAGTTAAACAACAAAGCAAAGTTCCATGAAAACTATGATAATAAAGGGTTGATCCAAGTAAGGTATAATAAGTGGTTTGGTGGATGAAGGATTTGGTTTGTTTTCAATAGAGTTCAAGTCATAAAACTTGGTTATTAAGGTAGTTTTAAAGATATGAGTATCAAATAAAACTAGTACCAATAATATCATAAATCATCATGATGGTTGAAGGCTCATGAGTTGGTGCTAGTAAGTTCTTGATAAAGAAATGATACTCTTTAGGTATGTTTGTTTGTTGAATTAGAGATCCAATAGTAGCCATAACATATGTAATTTTAGGGCATGCCCTTGGTATATGCTCAAATTGAATGTCATCAATCTATTGTTTGAGAGTGTTGACCATGGCCTTATATTCAACCATGTTTTTGGTACAAGGAAAATTGATCTTGAATGATTTAGGGATTAGATCCCCCTATGGTGTAATAAGTAAAAGGCCTACCCATGATCCATGAGTTGTGAATGATCTATCAAAATACAGCTTCTAGTGGTACTCCCCAAGAGGTGTGTCAATGATGGTCATTATGGATTTATCAAGAAATTAGAATGTGTCTCTATATCAGTAAGGGGTGCTTTAACAAGTTGATCTATAAGAACTTACCCCTTAATGGATTTTTGATTAACGTATTTAATGTCAAACTCACTTAGAAGCATGATCCATTGGGCATGTATCCTTTTAAATATGTTTTAAATAGTAAATACTTGAGTGGATATACTTATAAAATAACCATGGTCTAATTATTTAACATATAATGGCATAGCTTTTGAGCTATGAAGACCATGGCTAAATAGGCTTTTTCTATGGGTGTATATTTGTATTCATACACAACTAGTGTATATATTAAGTAGTACATGGCATGTTATTTTCCATTGTCATTGTGTTGAGCCAAAAATACCCCCAAGGCATTGTCAATAGCTAATAGATACAATAAGAATGGCTTTCCTAGCATAAGAGGCAATAAAATAGGTGGATTTTCTAGATATTGCTTTAGTTATTGAAAAACTATGATCATCCCAATCAAATGTGACTCATTTATTTAGAAGATGCATAAAAGGATGGCATTTTTTGGCTAATTGAGATATGAAACATCAGATAGATTGGATCTTACCATACAAACTATGGAGTTGCTTTAAAGTAGTTGGTGGTTTCATCTTTGTTATATCTTGGACTTTGGTTGGATCAACTTCAATGCATCAATGAGACAAAACAAAGCCTAGAAATTTTCCTAATGTTACTCCAAAGACAAACTTCTTATAATTAAGTCTAACATTGTACTCCCATAATATTTCAAATATTTCGTATATCACTATTAGGTGATCAGCCCTGATCTTTGATTTGCCAAGAATGTTGTTGATATAGTCTTCAAAAATATCATGAATCATATCATAAAATATGATGTTCATGGATTTTTGGTAAGTGGTACCTACATTCCTAAGACCAAACATCATAAATTGATAATAGAATGTTCCCCATAGAGTGGTGAATGTTGTCTTATGATGGTCTTCTAGTGCTATTTTTATTTGGTTGTCTCCCAAAATTTCATCCATTAATGAAAGCCTTTCATAACCCACTGTGGAGTCAATGATCATGTCAATGTTGGGAAATGGAAAGTCATTCTTAGGGAAAGCTTTCTTTATATCATGGAAATCAATATAGATCATGATTCCTTCTAGTTTTTTGTTAATTGGTATAACATTGGATATCCACTCTGAGTAGTCAATGGATCGAATACATCCTACTTATAAGAGTTTTTCCAAATATTTATTTACTAATATAATAATATGAAGATGCATCTTATGCATATTTTGTTTTATTGGTTTGGCATCAAGATTAACTAAAAGGTGGTGCAAAACCAAGGCTAGGTCCAAACTTGGCATGTTAGAATATGCCCATGCAAAAATATCTATAAACTCCCTTAAAAGGGCTGTAAGGAATTCACATTTTTTTTCAATAAGGGAAGTTTCTATTTGGATCCACTTTGGGTCATTCGGGGACCTAATGTTAACCTCTGTTATATATTCCACTAGAAGGGTCAAACTATCTTCAAGGATAATGGGATAATATTTGAATTGGTTGGCAATATTAGAGTCCTCTACAAGGACTAGATCTTTGAGTTCCCCTAGGCATGATGAATCAAAGTCCCCAAATGGAAGGTTTAGCCATGTAACAAAAATTGTTGGAAAATCTCTAATTATTTGATCAAAATCTTTTTGTTCTTCAAAACTGAACTCAGACTCATAGCCAAGTTCAACATTGCTGGTCTCTTGAGATATGGTTGAAGAAGGTTGAACACCCCCATTTAATGGAGCCTAAAATAGGTTTTCACCACTAGATTGGCCTTTTTATTTACTTTTACCTTATTCAAAAAGTGCCTCAAAGAGGTGTTCACTTTGAGACCTTAATGTTTTAATTATTTACTATTGGCTAAGGGTGTTCACCCATTTTCCAAAATACGTTATAGGATCTAACTTGATTGAGAACCCTGATTTATGGTCCTCAAATGGAATATTATCTCTATGGCCAAGAAAATCATAGAAAGATTCATCATTTTGAAATACATCAAATAGTATATTATACTCTTGTTGGTCCCAGTCTATTAGTTGGGGATAATATAATGGTAGTGGGTGGTGACGAATGATGGGGCTAAGGGTACAAATGGAATGAGGGTTATACAAGTTGGTTTCAACTAGGTCATCAAAAAGTCTATGATCAAACTCTGCTTCATTTCCAACATCTTCATCACTAGTTGATGGTGATGGAGCATGAGTAAGGTATATGGAGTCACCCCTAGGCAGTTTAGATCCAAGTCCATAGGGTCTTTTGTATTTGGTCATGGAAGTTGGCTCAAGTGTTCCTTATTGATTAGGTTCAAGGCCTCCTCCTTCATAGTCTTGATTATTCATGATCCTATTAGGAATAAGATACTTTTTACTCTCATAAAAATCATCTTGGTTGTCATTATATAACCATGATTCATCTCCCTCAATAGGGTCCTATTCTAGGCTAGATGCTAGTATAAACATGATAGGTGCTTTACCTTTTCTCTTTTATTGCCATTTTAGATGAAGTGGCTTAGATTTAGGTCATCTAAAGGAATTTGGATTCTATGTAAGGTTCATAATATGAAAGGTATCATGGGTCACATACTCTCTTAGGCCATTAGGTGAGATAATAAAATGATTAAATATTTCAAGAGGTGGCATATGGGAAATGGAATCAAGGGTATCAAGATCAATGTAATTATCCTCCAACATATCAAGGAGTATTGATTTTTCCTTATCCTACTTGGCCACTAGATTCATGTCAAAATTATAGTTATAACTCTTGAACTTGACCTCTATGTGTTTACAGTGCTCGTATGGATGCAAATCTCCTAGTCTACAAACTTCCATCCCTAAATGGGATAACTTGATACATTGGTGAAATGTTAATGGGATTGCATGAATTTAATGTAACCAAGGTCTTTCCAAAAGCATATTGTATGACAGATCAAGATCAAGCACATGGAAAAGTGTATCATGGGTCAAAGGCCTAAGGATAACTAGTAAATAGATGGTGTCCTGTGATTTTCTTTCCTCATTATCATAGGCTTTAATGGTTATTGTCTTTGCTTGAAGATATACCATTCTATACCTAAGAAGCTTGATGATTTTAAGAGACACTATGTTTAGACTTGATCCATTGTCTATAAGGACACATTTCAATTTATGCCACTTTATATAAACTTCAATGTATAATGGGTTATTATGCAGTGGGTCAAAAGATGACATATCGATTTGGTTGAAAGTGACTTTTTGGGATAGAGATAGGTATCCAACCAAAGCTTGGAAATTTTCAGGGGATATGTCACTTTAAATAGTGGATTGGCTTAGGAAGTCATTCAATTTTTTTTTATGGATTATTGACATATGCAACAAATCAAAAATGGATATTTGTGTAGCCATCTTTTATAATTATTCCATAATGTCAAATGTCTTATCTCGATTAGTGTTAAATGGCTTATTCTATGGCTGAATGGTCAGTTGAATAATGGGTGAAGTGGTAGATGGATGTGGGCCTAAGATGGTAATATTTGACCTCTAAGTTATGATTATACAATCAGGATTTAATACAGGACCATGATTGATAACAAATGATGGTGATAGTGTGGGACTAGATAAGATAAGTCCTAATTTTTGGTGCACTTGTGCGTGGTCATGAGGAAAGGATGAGTTATTAGTATAAGGTCTAAAATTGGGAATACCTATTTTTTAGTCTACCTATGTGTGGTTTCAGATCAAGGATAGATTACTGAAGTGATCAGATTGGTTTTGTATGGTTAGCAATGGTCTTGTCTTATTAAAATTTGGTCTAGGATTAATGGAGATGGTATTAATGCTACCTCTTATAATATGGCCTACAAATCTATTGTATTCATGTGTAACTACATGTTAGGTTTGTTGGTTGTTACCATTTTGACATTGGCTCTATCCATTATTTTGGTGTTGTTTTTTCTAGTTTTATTGGTTTGGCCTTTGATTTTGATACTATTGAATATTTTGTTACACTGGCTAATGCTATTGTTGTTGTTTTTTTTGGTTGTTATGTTGGGGAAAGGGGTTTTGATAAATCCCAAGATTATGATTGGATGTGGAATCACCACCATCTAATGTGATCTCCCCATTCTCTAACATATTCTCAATCAAATGCTTGATTTGCACACACCTTCATAAATTATTCCCATTGACCTAATGATATTTATAGAATTCATTTTCATGGTACCAATAAGGATAAGGAATGCCTTATAGATAATGCTTTGGTATAGGCCAACTAATCAAATTAGTAGAGGTGAGTTTATGAAACACAAATTCAATAGGCTCTCTGAGGTTACTAAAAACATGGTGAGTAAGCACTATTCTCCTTAGAGGAGAGACTTGCAATGGAAAAGGTGGTTATATTTGTTACATGGGACTAGTTTTTTGTGCTTGGTGCATTGGCTGAAGAGGTTGTTAGGTAGGTTTAAGTTGGAAAGGTGGCATAGGTTGAGTAGATGGTATTTTCACCATTTGACATGGTGTGACTCAATTACTCCATTTCCTATAAAACTTTTATTGCGGTTGAATTTCTTTGGTCTAGCTTGGTTATTGGCCTGTACTAGTTATGATTATTGCATTTGGAATTGATTCTAATTTTGTCATTTCCTTGATTGGTACCTTGATTATGATTAGTTTAAGTAAGATTGATGATTCCTTACTCAATCAACATACCTTTATCAATGATATATTTGAAATTATGCACACATTTTAGTTCCAGATGATAAGCTATCTCCTTATGAAAATTTTTAGTAAACATAGTAGCTAATTATTTATTTGGTAAACTATGGGTGAATTGGCTTGCAAGGGATATCCATCACTATAGATAACTTGTAAAACTCTCACCAAATTTTTGATTTGTTTGCATCAAGTTGACCAATGAAATCTCATGTTCAAGATTATAGGAAAAGTGTTGCACAAAATTTTATGAAAGGTCATCAAAATTGGTTAATGAATTCTTGGGAAACTTTAAAAACCACTCCAAGGCTTGTCCTACTAGACTCCTTGGGAACAACAATAAAAGATATATGTCACTATATACCACTAGCTAGAATGCAACAAAGAATTCCATTAAATGGGATTTGGGGTCACCTTTCACCTTATATTTATCAAACCTTGGGGGCTCATATCCTATTGGAAATAAAATATATAAGTAGTCCATGTTAAAATAATAACACACATTGTCAAACTTAAACTTTTTACCCTATTTCCTAGCTTTGATGGTGGTGATAACATCCTTCATCTATTGTAGTTCTTACTCTAGGAAACTTATGGGAATATTGGCTTGGGTAGATGGTTGAGAAGTAACAAGTATAACACTTAGATATGGTATAATAGAGATATTTTCTAAGGATGATGGATTGGTTGGGAAATGGACTAAGAATACAAATATGCAAATTAGGGTTTGATTATTGGAATTACACATGTTGTGATGTAATATTCTAGTTAGGGTTAGTTATGAAAGTTTGATGTTGAGGATTTTGAGGTTGGGATGGAGGTATATTATTTTACTACACCTACTATGGTTGAAAAGGGACATGCTGCTAACTAATCAAACCTTGCTATTGAGTGGGAAATTGTGAACCAAGACCATGTTTCTGAATGAGTGGCACATTTTAAACAAAAGGCATTTTTTGCCTAGTAGGTAATTGAGGAAATATTATAAAATCCTTATTATACAAATCCCTATTGGGAAGTGAATTCATGTTTAATATTTGAATCTATTACTGACCAATATTTATATGGTGTTGGCTAGACATCATTTGGTTTTGAATTGGCATACTAGCATGTGATTGAAGAGTTATATTTGCCACTACTTAATGAGGTGGAACATTAGTTTCCACCTATTGAGGAGGAAAAATATTTGTCCTTTATTTAATTATTATACTAGATTATGAATTTTGTTGTGGAATACCACTCATCACTTATTGAGGAGGAGCAAGATTTGTAACATTTTGTTATTGAGGCATGACATTGGTTGCTAGCTGGCTACTTAATAATATTAGTTATGCACTTGAAGAAGTGTCTAGTTGAGGATTGGAAGTAACTAGTTGAGATTGGTATGTACAAACTCCTACTCCCTAATTTTAAGAACCATTTTTAGTGTTAACTAAAGGCACATTTTGTTAGCTAGCTATTTGCATATTAACAACACTTTGTTTTGGTTGGGATGTTTCTTGCACATTATCCACTATGTTTTGGAAACTATTATATGTATAAATAGAAGATAATTCTTTCATGGTTGGCATATGAAATAAGTTATCAACTAAAGTATTCTACATGAATGGGTCTGCACCCTGATTGGCTTGACTAGTCAACTCTATTAACACTACAATTAAGGGGACTAAATCTATAATAGGCCTACTTGACATGATCATTTGGTTAAAATTATGTGATAGATTCAAGTAGGTTTGGTTTACCATCTGCATATTACAAAATGATCTTGCATGGGGTCCTTGCCTTTGACAAGCATACTAGGGTCTTGATACATTGTTTCGACTAGAGCTAAAGGATTACTAGAGGAATCCTATTGATTGTACAATATGTTATGATTCATTATTATTAGACTTGGTAAATTCTCATGGGGGAAGTATTCTAGAAACTTGGCCCCTACCTCTATGGCCCTAACCAAAATATTGTCTTTATTTATAAATAAATGATGCTCAAACAAATAAAGATCATACATCAAAGGTTTATTAATAGAGTATGATTGTTGGGGAAAAGGATCCTCAACTATAGGTACCATATTTAGGTATTGAATAATTTTTTCTTGGTCCTATTCTAAATATGGTGGCATATTAACTAAATAGTTAGCCAATGGATCTTGGTTTTGTGTCCCTATTTGAGTGTTATGAGGGATATAAGGATTCATCTCATAAACAATATTATTTGTATAGGGGTCTTACACCATTTCTTATTTCATGACCACATAAATAATCCCTATATTGTTCATGAGTCCACTACGAGTGTAGGAAAACATGTTAGGATCCATAGTGAATGTTCTACTATAAAGAGTTCTACAAACTCTAAAAAAGAAAATGTCATAAGAAATATGATTCAAACTTGGTCTAGATTTAATAAAAAGGATGGAAAGGCTTATGTAAATGTTTGTGATAAAAAAATATAATTTTAAGTGCCTATGTTTACATGTCTTATAAAAAAATATCAAGTAAATGGACCTAAAATTGAAATGCCAAACTCTAAGGTCAAAGTGTTTCAAATTAGTCTAATCTAGGAAAATAAAATTTGCTACGTCTTTTGGCCAAATGTGGCATAAAAATATAGGTTCAAACAAGGAATGTGATAGGAATATTGGCCAAATGAATTCAAAATATAGACTTTGAAATAGATGAGATTTTAATCTAATGGATTTGAAACACTTGTAACAAAAACTAGGCATTTGATTCTTGGATATAAACTTGATTAAATAGGTATAAGGTATGAAACAAAAGGTAATTTTGAGATAGGTTATTTTATTCTCAAATAATGGCATAAAACTTTATTATTTTTGAATAATAATCTAGACAAAAATGAATGCATAATTGTGCTAGATAAAGATTCACAAGGTACACTCAGATTTAGTTTGGACAAAATTTTGAAAAACTTGGACTCTATGCAAAAAGGTCCATGAAACAATGTTTGAAATGTTTTGTGCAAAGTAAAAATTATAAAATAATAAAAATATGTAACAAAATTTTTGTTTCAAAAAATCTAAGGCAAATATGTTTCACAAATTTGGCAGCGTAACACTACCCTTCTCAAATAATACACACACTGTCAAAGTTTTGACAAATTTTCTAAGGTAAAATATGTTTAGATCAAAATAACTCAAGGAAAAATGGGATAAGAAATTTTTTCTCATATATTTAAAGTGAAAGTGTTTACACAAGATGATTTAAGTCTACCAAGTGGTGATAATGATTAAGAATCTTAAATGGGCTTCAATTTAATTGGAAATTTGAACCTAAGTTAAAACAAGTTTAATGTGTAAATGGAGAACACACTTTACACATAAAAAATTATAATTTATAAAGATTAAAATTAAAATTTGAATTATAAATGAAGGAATTAAACAAACTTTGGTAAAGGGTCTAGACTCAATTGGGCAGCATAACTGTGCCAAAGTGGATGATATGACTCAAAGTTTATGATAAATTTGAATAAGGCAAAAGTGATGATTTATATGGGAAACATAATACCTACTTTATAAAATATATTTGGGGACTACGTGTTTTTTTTAATGTCATTTTGTTAACACTAAGTTTTGACTTCAAATAAGACAAACTAATCTAGGACAAAACCAAATAATTAATCACTCTAGATTCTGAATTGACAAGGTTGCATATTGTTAAAATATATCTATATAAATCATTTGAGAGTATTTTAAGTGTTCATAAAAAATTAAATTCACATTATATATTAGGGTTTTTACACCCCCCTTCTCTCAAATGACAATACTATGACATGGACCTTGAGGCACACTTTGCACCAATAATACTTTTGTGGCAAGTGGAATTTTGCTAAAAACTACAAATTTTCAAATGTTTCTAAATGGATAAATTGTTAAATGAATTTCATGCCATGATGCAAAATAAATGCAATTTAATTTAGTGTCCATGACAGTTGGCTTGTTTCAAAAAGGTCTTACCCTTTTTGAAATCACTACATTCATCGCTTGCTCAGTGTAGTGTGATGTCCAAAGTGAAAATATGTCCCATGTGCTTAATACTAACACTAAAAGGTGGTTTAACTACTCAAACCTCTGATCCTAGTTGGGGTGATGAAGTCAATGCCAGGAGATGAAACCCTAGGTCAAATATTCCCTATAGAACTTGTGGGAGGTAATGAAGTCCCCCTTATAAGCCAATTTTGCATAAAATAAATGACTTAAAATAGAAAGACTTTATGGTCACCTAAAGATCACCCAATACTATTGAAAGTTTTTGGGAGTGATTTAAATGACATTCTTTCTATGCCTTACACTAGGCATGTTTGCAATAAGGATGGTGTTTTTGATTCCAAATGTTTCCTAAAGAGGATGGATGGAAGAGCATAAATGCACAAACCTTCTTTTTACAAATCAATTAATTAATCATATATTAAATAAAAACTTGAAAAATGAGTCCAATTTTAATCACTAAATTTTTTTTTGGTGATGTTCTTTTTGTCCCTTGGCCTTAAATTGTGAAGTTTGAATGCAAATCACAAAACTTAATCAAGAAAACACCCTAAAAAGTTTTCATAAGCACCAAAAGAAAGATTATTATTTCATTTTAAACATCTAAAAGAGGTATAAAAACCATTATAAATATTTATCTTGGTCTTACAAATAAAAATTTAGTATGTCCTTTAGCTTTGAAGATAATTTATCAAAAGAGACAAGCCACCTTGAAGGGTAAAAATCTGTCAATTTGAAGGCAAAACCTCAAGAAAGAAAACATGTTAGATTAGAAAATTTTAAAAAGATTTTCAAAATTTTGTGAAAATTTTATGCAACTTGTAGCTAAACTGATAATATTTTTTGAACATTTAAGAGAAACCACATAGTTTTAAAAAAAATCATAAAAAAGGGAGTCTAGATGACCCAAAACTAAGCATTTGAAAATCACATGTTATCTCTCAATTTTGTGTTTTTGAAAAAAAACATAGTGATTGGCAATGGTTATACCTAACCAATGATGGTTTTACTTAATCGTCAATAGTTGAAAATTACTATTTATGGTTTACTCAATTGCTAGTGGTTCCTCTGACCATCGATGGTTACTCATGTAAATTTGTGAAGATAAAAATGTAGCAAAACCAAATTAGAAAATATTTTAGAAAGAGTTTTAAGCATCCAAATTGAAATTTTAAAGTTTCCTTCATACATGGGATTTATCTTGTCCCACTGGGCTTATCATTATGTAGACTAATAATTTGACTCAAGAGAGGAGAGTTAGTATCGTGTTAGTTCCAAAATGAAAACAAAATGAAAGAAACACACTAACTAGCATAACATCTCTAGGATTAGTCACTAGGGGAGCTTAGTGAGGAAAAAACATTTGAAAACATAGCTATAAATGGAAAGAAATTAAAAATATGAACACAAAACACAAATTTCATACCAAATCCTTGATTTCTTCAAAAGGCTCCTTCTTTGGCATGCTCGGCTTGTGCTTCAAGAGATCTTCTTCAATGAAGCATGGCTAACTTCATCTCATCTTAACACCTTTACTTTGGTTTATCTTGGCTCATTAATTTTATAATTATAAAATTAATTGAATGGATTTTAGAATTATTTGTGCATTATAAATTTGAATTATCTAAGCTTAAAATTCAATAGGCAAGGCCTCTTATTTATATATTTTACAAAATGGTCAAAATGAACCTGAACCATCCATTTCAAGATGAAGATGTGTGGCTAGGAATACATTTAATTTTTGATGAAAAAATTGATAAATTCCTTCATAAATATTTGGGATATAGAGGTAATAAAGAGGCATGGAGAGTCATAATGAGGCAAGGGTTGGCTTAATCCTAATATTTTATGTATTTATGGCCTAGGGATGCCTTCCCAAGAAATGATGTCATTTGATGATGTAGATATTAAATATTAATTTCTAAAAACAATTATTAAAAAATATCCATGGAATTATTAATTAGGCTCATGATTTGAATTAATTAGCTTTAAGAATGATTAGTCACTTTGGTGCAAATTTTGGCCCTTTAGTGCACAAATTAATCAAATTGATCAAAATGTCTTGTTATTATCTCAAAATTTTATTGGATTAGAATTAGGATGTAATGTCAAAAGAATTATATTCATTATCCCATTTATGATGTTCCAACATAAAATAACAAAGGCATGTGTCTTTTGTAAGAAATTTGGTCAAAAAGAGCAATCTAGAGCACCCAGTTGTGAAGATGCCATTTTGACTCAAAATGATTTGATTAAAATTAGCTATCTCATAAATTGTATTTCCCCATTTAATGATACCCTAGTAAAAATTGGCACTTTAATATATGAATTTAAACTCATTTAATATGTTTTAGTGTTTTTAGGCAAAATTGTGTACATTGCTAAAAATTGGTCAAAAGCCTGGTTAGAGGTTATTGGTGGGTAGTTTTAGGTTTCTACACCAACTGCATATGATATATACATAAGGGATAACAACATATTAATACAATGAGATAATATTTCTCCTAGGCCTCCAATGCCTTTATTTCTAAAACTTTCACCATCAAAACCCACTTTAGAACTTATTCTAGTAGCAACCAACCAACAAACCACACCTTCTATCCATCTAAACGAGCTACATGAGGTGAAATAACTATTATAGAGATTTGACAATGAATTGGTTATTTTTAATAGGTATCAAGTACCTAATGTTAGGGCATGTTATCATTATAAACAACCATATTAACCTCATAGGCAACCTTATCAAGGTAATATACAAGCTCAAGACCAAAATACACATGCTAGACCATACAATAGTCAAAATCCTTATGTTGTCAACACTTCAAAGGGTATTATACCTATAGAAAATAGTTTATTCCAAGACTTTGATTAGTTTTATCCTTGTAATCAACCTCAAAATTAGACTACATGTCCAAATGGAATACTTAATTAGGCTCTAATCATCTAGAGAGTGGCATCTTCCCAAGGAAAATATAGTGAATGAGCTCTCTAGGTTGAAGGAGGGTATGAACCAACTCAAGTGCAAGGTGAGTCTACTCTTGTGAATTATAAAGATAATGAATTTTGTGTCATAAATCATAATGAGTATGTAAGTAAAGGTTGCACCTTGTAGTATACAACATTTAATCACCTAAATGTGGTATTTGAGTGAATAGAGTCCTCCTTGAGACTACCTATCCCTATATTATCCCTAGACATATCCTAGATCCTATTATCACAATTATCTAGCCTTCGTACATGACACAAGCATCCCTAATCAGGTCAAACATAGTAACATACCCTCATTTCTTGATCCTAGCCCTTCATGCCCAGTGTTCTTCCAGCTAGACATTAAGGACACTAGATCCACATGGCGTTGGTATCTCGAAAATGGTGTATATGTCATTTACCCTAGCTTTCTTAAAAGAATATATTTTCAAAAGTAAACTCTTTTTAAGGTCATCCTAGACATCTTTTATTATTTGTATAAATAAAAAAACACTATAAATACATGTTTTTATCCCTATATCTACTATATGGATATTAGCTGCAAAGTACCTATTCAAACACAAAATGAGTTAAGCAAAACCAGTGTTATTAATCCCTATTCTGCCCTACTTTTGCACACTACCATCTACAATATCCCTAAGCTCATATTTTCTAGATATCTAATCTCATGTACCCTCAAGGCACTCAAGGCCATTAACATACTAGTATAACTTGAAACGTCACTAGGACTTAGGTGGGGAGAACTACATCAAGATTTATCCCTCCTCATATTATTATTGTGTAGGATACTCTCTTCACATTGGGGTATTGATGTCCATCTTATCCTACTAATGAACACACTTTGTAGCTCATACCTTACTTATAAGGAGGATTAGGGTTTGCATCAATATTTAGTCATTACAAGAACAATATAGAGTTTCAGACATTGTGCATGCAAGAACAGACCCCAAAATCCTAGATATAGGTGCACTTAGAAGTTTGGGATAATCTTGCATGTAGGATATTAGCATTAAAATTAGGTAACTATAGCCACATGGTGATACTATCCAAATGTGGTGCTACTATCTAGGAGGGGTTATGACACTCAAACCCACTTCCTTCTTAGTTTCCATCAATCATATCATTTGTATCAGGTGTTTTCTAGATAAGTCTTTATTTACATATATTTATTACTATTTTATAAATTCAAAACTAGTTAAATATATAAAAAATTAGTGGCTATTTTATGCATATTATTTCCCTAATTTAGTCTACTTAGCCCTTTAATCAAACATAAGATTTACATAAGCTAAATCCTAAAAGGTTAAAACAATTGGTGAACTTGATTTACTTCAAACATTATTTAAACCTTAAACCTACATGCTCCTAGGGTTTATACCTTCAGCCCCTATTTTAATTAATTTTTTAATTTTTTTAGGTTCATATATTCTATTTTAGTAGATTTATTCCAATTTGTTTACTATATGCCATTTAAAAAATCTATCTCTCTTTCATTAATAATAAGTGCTAAGCTAGGTGGTAATCATATATAACATATTCAAATTCTAGCTATTCAAGCTTATAATATGGATAAGGGACTTATTTTAGCTCCTGCTGTTGATATTTCACACCTTGATTAACAATATAATAAAGAATAATATGATACAAAAATTTGAAATCAAGATACTCTCCCTTCACTTAACAGTGATAACATATATTTCAATAAATATGAGGTCTTATAGAGTTTTAGAAATATAATTCAAGAATAACCCCTTGATCATGCATAAATATTATGATCCATATTGGAAATTAAGAACAAATCAAACAATGGTTAATATTCAACTCCCCCAACTAATAACATTGTTACACTTATAATGGGGCCAACTCAACTAACACAACCAAAAATTATAATTCAACAATCTTCAGTGGCAACTACACCGGTTATGGCTAGTTCATCCACTCGTTATGTACAATCCATTATGTATGAGGTCTATACTCTACAAGCTAAGGTGTTACATATTGAAAAGGGAGCCACTAGGCCATCAGATGGTTTGGATTATAATATTCTCTTACATACACCTTTGACACATCACATAGCGACAACTCCCTTGCCATCTAGATTTGTGGCATGTAAGCTTAAATTATATGATGGAAAGGGTGACCTAGAGTACCATCTCTGAGCTTTTCACATAGCGTGTTTGGATTAAATGTCCAATAATTGGCCTATCATTAAGTTGTTTCCATGAAATTAAAGTATTATGCCCTATAGAGGTTTTATGACCTACCAAAACAATCTTTCACAACATTCAATCCTTTAGAATACATGTTTTTAGCACACTTCTGCATTAATATTAGTGAAAATATCTTATATTCCCAAGTTACATTGTTGAAACAAAATTCAAATGAGCTTATCATAGAATACCTCTTAGTATACAAGACTATAGTAGCTAAATTGACTAGCACCATGGTAGTCAAAGATCTTCATGACATCTTCAAGTAGAGTATTTTACCAATATTACATGAAGCTATCTTATTTAATAAGTTTTGAATATTCATGTATTTGTGTCACATGGTAAAGGAAATAGATTTCAAACTTGTATCAATGGTCAAACTAAAATATACCAATGGATCAAAATAAAGTGTTAAGAGCTTGAATAAGCCTGCACACAAGGTAATAATGATCAAGAATAAGAGTGATCAAAAGGCCATAGTTAATGTAGCTTCAAATCCATCTCATCACTTGGTTTTATCATCTACTTAGTTTCAAATCTTCACCAACCTTATAGAGTCCCTAATATGGGTTTTATAGTAGCTATTAGAATGCAATTTCATAGCTCTCCCTTCCATTAAATAGGTTGATATGACAAGACTACCACCAAAAATCTATTATTCGAATGCATTATGTAATTATCATAGGGTGCCAGGCCATAGAAAAAATAGATGCATAAGCCTAAAAAATAAGATAGAATATCTAATTGAGGTTTACATTACTAATGTCGGCACACCCAAAGAGGCACCAAAAGTAAAACAATTGGAAGCTAAGGCATTAAATATATTCTCAAATCCATTTCCAAAACATATAACAAATGAGGTAGGGAACACATCAGGGGTTTATTAAAAATATCAAGAACATCCATCACTAGTTTCATATCATATTATTACAGAGGAGGCATAACCATTTACAAATATCATGGGTATGTACCATAATATAGTTCCATATAGGCCATTCATCAAATTCTCAAAGCAAGAGATTAATAATGATGATGTATATTTACGTGCACTCTTTATATGAGTTTAAATCAATCATCATCCTATCTAGGGTGTTATGGTTGACAACGGGTTAAGAATTAACATGTGCAGTATGAAACTTCTATAGAATTTAGGGTATTTAAATCAAAATATATTCCCCATAGACAGTTATTAATGGTTTTAGTGGGCATGTTCAGATCTCCATCAGGGATATTGTGCTTCAATTATATGTTGTATCCACACATCTAGCCACATAGTTCTTAGTATTACCCATTGAAAATATGTTTGATATGTTATTAGTTAGGTCATGGATATAACAAATATGAGCCATTTGATCCATAGTGCATAGATGCCTGAAATACATACATGCAAATTAGATGGTCAAAGTTGAAGGTCTTCTATATGACTATCCTCTACCTATTCCACATGAAGTTATAACATAGTCACCATTTATAGTTCCAATACACTTATTATATATAAATCAATTATCAGCTATAACTTAGAGCATAGTTCTTATTGATATATCACATAGTTCAATAGAGTCACTAGTGCATACAGTGTCAACTCTTATAATATCGATATGTACACATACTATCCCATGGAGAACATTATTAAAGAGATCCCTACATCAAAGATATGTCACAAATTCTAGAGGGACTTTCTCCACTCAATTTTTGTTGATATTAGTATTATTATGTAGTTGAGCTTCTTAGAACATGTAACCTGTGTCACCTATAACTTTTTCTACCTTATCTTAAGACCCATATAGTTCACAAGACACCACAGCCAGTGACATAGATTCCTAGCACCATTACACATGCATATATAAATATAGATATAGATTAATCATTACAATAGATTATGGGATAATAGTTTCTCTTTCACACTACATGCATGATCACAATTCCCTTATTTGACATAGGTCACAATGATAGTGAGTCTCCCACGAGACTCATCGTTTAGTATGGTTTATTTCTTCTTATACATAGTTTATCTCCTCTCTTTTATCTTTGTACATAGTTTATTTTCATGATGCTTATACATAGATTATTTCAAAAAAATATAAAAATAATACAATATGTTAAAAATACAAAAAAACATTTAAATAATTATTTAGAAAACACAAAATTTACAGATTGTATGCATTGTTATGTTTACACTTCTTATATTTTCTAGACACTACATATGCTAGCTATCTTAGTATAGTTAGTTTTATCATACTAAATGGTTCACTTTTTCTTTTTAAGCACTTGTAGATTGCATACATGACTCAAGTCCACTACACTGATCTAAACCTACTATCATTTATGCATTAGGGGATTATACATTGATTCATGGTTATTCATTTAACACATTCACTCAACTGGGGGCATCTTGTTCATAGTTTCAATCACCAAGTTCTATTCTTATAAAATACATTTTAGTTTTAGCATTGTTATATCTTGATATTGATCATTTTTATTCATACTTAGATTTTTTGCTAGCTATTACTAATTTAGACTCAATAGATGTACATCTTATGTCGTACATATATTTGTACTACATATTTATGTATTCTTTCAATTATAGCTTTCCTAGTTTAGACGTGATTATATTTATATGCTTATCTTATTTGAGGGAATTTGAATATGCCATCACTCTTTTGATCTATGACACTTATATTCATAATATGTATGACTTCGACATGTGCCCATGTCCTTGTGTGTGCTTTCTAGATAGTGTATGTGGATATTTGAACATGTTCTTTTATGTATATCTAATCTAAATTGCTTGTTGCTTATGTCTATGGACATTAGAACATGTCCTTATATGTCTTGTTTTCTCAAATTTAGTGACATGTGGCCATGTCCCTTGTATTGTGGCCCCTTGGCCTATTTTGTATGTCTCATGTTTTTTATATGTATGCTTTCTTATATGCATCATGACCGTGACACTTATATTTGATTTTTACACACACTAATTTTTGATGCCATGAGGGACTTCATGTATCTACCTTTCCTACTTGGGTATTGTGATGGACATCATTCCCCATTCACCTATGTAGTTATTCAATATTAATCATATTTTCTATTACATACATTAATTATATCTATTTGGACACCTTGTTTAATTCTAGACATGACATACATCTTACTTCACATACTTTTACTCAAATTCTCTTGCATTTTGATGTTACATATGCATATTTTATTAGATTATCATGTAGTTATCATATATGCTCCAGCTAACACACATTTTGTAGATATTTTTCTTTTAAGAGTAATAATTTCACAGGTTCAACAATTATCCACAAAAGAGGGGGAATTCATAGGGGTTTATCATAGAGATCAGGTTCCTATATTGAATTTATAGTACATTTTTTAGCACATAGGCTTAGTTATAAAAAATCAAACATAGGTAAACACATAGGGAAAATAATGACATAGAAAACAACATAGTTACACAAAATTTAGACTAGAAAGACATTATCACCCAAATGGGGACACTAGCAGACATGCCACTACTTTCCAAGATATGGTGCCCTTGTCTAGTAGCTTTAATTGTGGAAAAACTCAAATTAGCTAGAAAAATATAATAGGTATAATATAGGTTTACATAGATCTAATTATAGGTTTATTAACTATACTTTTTTGTTTCAGATTCATACTAACTCAACTAAGATTCATATTTAGTTTCTCATATTGAGGGCATCATGCCCAACATGACCATTCCCATATTCAATTCAAATACTTAGATACAATTATTATAACTCAATATAGAATCAATAAACTTAGATACCATATTAGGGGCATGTGCATAACACATTATTTACATATGCTGAGTTACACACCGATTGATTAGATGGAATGGTAAATTCTATGTCATTCTATACATTGTATACACTTGACATCATAGTCTAGGTTATCATGAGTTTCATGCCTTACTCCATTTGTAGTGGTTTACATTCTTGAGTGCCTAAATATACCTAATGTAACCTAGTGGCCATAGAGCCAACATACATAGTTATATATACTCAGCTAAACATTTTTAGTACTTTGCATAGTTTAGTTTTAGATGTGTATACTACACAGTGATGACCGATTATGGATTCATAGCCTACTTGAGTTCTTGAGTCACCCACATGAGAGGGTTGGACACACTATAAACTAAATCCAAGCTATTCATAGGTCATGATCCACCAATTAGGGGGGGTTAATGATGGATTCAAAACTAGATTAAGTTATTAAGCCACCACACATGAGGATTGAGCAAGCTATCAACATAGTTCAAACTATTCACTAACTGATTACTATATACCAATACACACACATAGGTTGTCACCAGGTTCATGCGTTAGTTTTCATATGAAATGAGGTTTAATAATTCCTTTCCTCTTTCCCATATCTTTACTTAGTTTTACTCAATTAATTAATTACTCATCATAATCTTTTGATTTTGATATATCTTAAGTAAGGATTAATTTATGCACATTTCATTTTCAGGTCATGTATTGGATCATGATTCACATATAAAACATCAACATCACATAATCATATTTAGTTTCATGAGCTTCACTTTGTAGGTAATTTAACATATGCTTCTTTCTACTTTGTACTAGTCATTCTACTTTTATACATTTCTAGCATAAAAGGGTGGGGGAAGTATAATCACCTAAAAGTGGTATTTAAGTGCTACAAGTACTACTTGAGACTACCTATCCATAACATAGCCCTAGATCCTATTATCACACTTACTCAACATTTATGTGGGCCATAGGTATCCCTAGTTATCTTTAAAATAGTCCCAAACCGTCGTTTCCCAATCTTGGCCCTTCATGCGAGTATTCTTCTAGTTGGACATTAACACCACATTACTAACACTAGATCAATGTGGTGTTAGTGTCCCTAAAATAAAATGTATGTGCTTTACCATATATTTCCTAAATGAATATCTTTTCCAAAGTAAAACCCTCATAAGGTCAGCTTAGACATCGTTTATTATCTACACAATCAACATAACACTATAAATACATGTTTTTTTATCTCTATATCCACTAGATGGAGATTAGATGCAAAATACTTATTAAAAAATGAAACAAGTTGAGAAAAATCAAGTTTAGTAATCCCTATTATTCCCTAATTCTACATACTACCATATATAACAACACTAATCTCATATTTTCTATATTTCCAATCTCAAGCACACTCAAGGTACTCAAGGCCACTATCATACTAGCATCACTTGAACATGAACCAACACTTAGGTGGGGAAAAAACATCAATATTTGTCCCTCCTCAGAGGATTAATATGTGGGAAAATCTCTTTATATAAGGGTGTTTAGGATGTCCAACCTATCCTAATAGTGAACAAGCTTTTTATTTCATAGCTTAATTGCAAGTAGGATTAGGTTTTACATCAACAATTAGTCATTATAGACACAATGTAAAGTTTTATACTTCATGAATGTAGGAACAAACTTAGACACTATTAAACCACACACAATGGATCTAGATGTCAAACTATCCCCTAGACCACCTTGGGACCCCCTAAGGACTGTACCATAACTTATCAATCATAAACCTAACCCACCTTGAAAAAAATTAACTTTTTACCCTTAACCACTAATAGTTACCCTAACCATTGATGCTTAGGCTTGACCACTGATGATTAGGTCCCAACTACCTAAATAGTCAACTCTAGTCAACTCTAACTTGCTTTTTTATATTTATCTTGTCTAATTTGTATGTAAACCAATGCATGCAAAAGCTAAAAATAGACATATTTTTTAACCCCTTGTTGAACTATTGCCTTACCCCTCATTTCTTCATATAAAAAGAGAAGAGGAAGAGGTGAAATAGATCATCATACATATCTAGAATTAGAGCCTCTTGCATTAGTACTTCCCTTTATAGGTATTATTTTAGCAAACCAGTAAATTGACAAGTGCAATAGAGATCCAAATCACTATCATCCATCAATCGACAACCAAGTATCATTACTCTATTTAAATTGTTATAGGCACCAAAAAATCCCTCAACCATATTTAGATAAATAACCATCAAGCTAAGTATCTATTATCACTAATTAGTTACTTTGTTTCTATATTACAACCAACCTATGCCAAATCCACTTTCCAAAATCTGATTTTAAAACCTCATCAAACTAATTTATTGAACCAAACCAAAACCACAGTAACCACCAATAGTCATCCTAACGAGTGATAGTCTATCCCTAACCATCGATAGGTGCTAACCACTGATAGTCACCAAACTGTCACTGGTCACTATGTGAAAAATAAATAATAAACTATTTTCACCCACCAGACATCAACCAAATCCAACTTTCTTTCCCTTTATCTAATCATAGAACCTCACCCTATTTTTTGAACCACACCTGATTAATTTAGCATTAATATCAATTTATTTATCATCATAATTAGTCAAATTCACCTATTCATTTATGCAGGTAATTTATCTTTCACTTTTATAACTTAATTTTTTAAAAGTGTGGATTAATATCCTCTAATGAAGCTCATGCTTCTTAGATATAACTTGCTAGGCCATCTACCGTACTACCTAACTAATCAACCATTTATTTAGTGATTTATTATCTATAGGTCATTCTTCCCAAGCCAAAGAGGAGTATCTACAATCATCTAGATCAATGCATGCATAACATATCAGGTTCTTCTACCATACCCTTCTTAGGTTTCTTCCTCTCTTTTTTTCCAAAGAATAAAAAGTGAAATTTATTTAAAACATTATGGCATGATTGGTGGGACCCTTGAGTCTTTTCTTGGCTTCATAGTTACATCTAGGTGCTTCTTCTTGTCTTTCTACTCATATAATGAAATCAAAAATTTCATTTTAGGCTTAAAATTGACTACACCCATTATTTTCTTGCTTATTTTAGCTCACATAGCTAAATTAATCAAGTGAATTAATCATAGATTCACTCTTATCACATACATATACCAAACCACTTACACTTAATCAAGCATAAAAACATTGACATAAGGCCCAATAGGGATTTCATTACCTTGAGGTCACCTTTCCTAACCATCTTACTTAGATTTCATCAGCAAATAGAGAATCAACTCAGCTCTCTGGTTGAGTATAATCTCTAACAATTGGTATATCTTTGCTAAGCACCTGACACCCTTATCATTGTAGTGTGTGAAGTGAGGGGGTAGGACCTAATATCAAGTCATTTAATAATTCCAACACATATCCCTTTGAGAGCCTAAACACAACTTTAAACCAACCAAAGACTTCTTTTCTATTACCCACTCTACAAGCCAAGTTGAGTCACATAATTCTTAAAGCTTAAGGCATAAGCCACAAGAGAGACTAAAAAAAACTTTAGGATTTAACATGCTTTAGTGTGTGTTTTTTTTCCTTTACTAATTTGTGTATTTTCTATATTTGAGTTTTGAGATTGATTATATCTTCTTCTCTTCCTTATCTACATAGTTTTAACTAGACAAAAACTAAGAAACCAAACATACTAGTATCCACCTCCTAATCATCCATATTCCTCTTGCCCCTCATCCATGGAATACATCTTAGATGTTGAGATTTCTCCCCATTCCTATAGAATTCCTACCATCCCTCAAATGGTTGCCTAAGGTGATGTGGACTTCACCACCTTTTTGGATAATAACTCCATAGCCCTCTAACATTACCTTAACACCATATCTCACCATACCCCAACTTTGGTTTTGATTGTGACCCACCCTATGGCATGCTATCCCACATTATGGGTGAAAATTTTATTACCACCATCTCCACCCAATGTTTAGTCACCTAGGAATAATATTATACCAATAACCCTATTGATACCACCATCTAAAACCAACCCACTCAACCGAGCATCACCCAAACACCTTCTTACCTAACTAATATCTCTCTTAGTATAGGAGTAACCCAAACTTTGGGCACCAATACTTCCCTTAACATAAGAGTACCATATACTAGTATCACCATTGTTCCTCTTATTTACAATCCATCTACCTCCTCTCCATTCTAGATCATGGTGGTTCCTATAATTTCTACCCTTACACCCATCAGTACCAAGGTTACCACTTACCCTCTATCTACTAACCTAACCATACCTCTTACCCAAACTAGAGTAATCTCTCAACAAGTACCTGAGCTAAATCCCTAATCCATAAATGTATGTACCTCTACTTTCCAACCAATTACCTATATCCACATATTCATATGTGGCATCATCCTAACCACCCATGTCCACATAATAGTATATGTCAACTTCTCAACCCCCCAATATCTATCCATATGTTGCAACTACCTAGACCCAACATAATATATCTTAGAACTATAGGGGTACACAACCACAAACTAAATTTATCAAAATGTTAATGGACAAAATTATTACTCTGGAGTCATCCATTTCTAGAGCTAATAGTCTTTTATCATATGACTAGATCTATAACACACCAATTCATCCATATATCCCCATTCAAACCTATCCTCCTCAATGGGAACTTTTAATGTTTTCAAATTTTTATAGTAAGGAAGACCCTTAACAACATCTAAGAACATTTAGGCATTCATGCTATATGATTGTCTATGATGATGCTCTCCTTCTCCATACCTTTCCCATGTCTCTATCAGGTCTATCACTAGATTGATATAGTGTTATTACAAAACATTCCTTATTTTATTTTTCCCAACCAGATCAAATTTTCTTAGATCACTTTTCCATAAAAATATCTAAGAAAGTCTGCATCAATGATCTTTACTCAATTTGGTAATTTGATGATGAATCGATAGCCAACTTTGTATCCCATTGGAGAATCTTGATAAATTAACTATCTTTCTCTTTACCCCAAATCAAGTTAATTTAACTCTTTGCGTGGGCTTGTGCCAAACACATCTCCTCTACTTTGCAGGTTCAGAGCTTCAGGAACTTTTATGAGGCTTTCACCATGGCACATAAATTAAAAAATAAAGCCATTGATGAGGAGAAGTTGAAATTGAGAAAAACGAATTCCACCTTCAAATCAAATGAAACCCCCTCTTCTGAACCTAATAATTAAACCAAAACTAACTCCAAAAATAAGGGAACCATGAATGTGATTATCCTTAAAACCTCTCCTTTGCCAATTATTAACATATCCAACTCTTTCAATTCCTCCAATCAAAACACCAAAAATCTAAAGTGAAATAGCCAAAATCAATTTACTCCACTAGGGGAGTCATATGCTTTAGTGTTGGAGAAGTTTTTAAAATAAAATATCATACAAATACCTCTGATCAAACCTCCACAACAACTTGACTCCTCTCATATTGTACTTGGTTGGTATAAGGAGAATGAATTGTGCACCTTTCACAATGTCATTGGATATGACATTAGTAGTTGTAATACCTTAAAGAATGTCATGAAAAGCCTCATCAACAAGGGGAAAATTGTGTTGGATAACCCCAATACACCCACAAGTCAAGTGCTTGACATCTTTAAATAGCCATTCCCCAAATATTCCCCTTCCATGAATAATGAAAACAATCAAGTGAAATTATCTCACAACTACAAAGTCCATACCATTAGTCTAGTCTTTAGTCAACTCATTGCTATGGAAACCATTGATGAAACCACCTTTCCTTCCCCTCCACTTATTGAGGCAGTGGATTCATCATCCATTCCTTTAGAAAATAAAACCTAGGAAACAACAACCCCTCCATATTCTCAATCAATTAAGGTATTTGAGCTTCCAACCCCTCCTTTAGAGGACATAACAAAAGAGTCAACCATTACCACCATGTCCTTCTCCTTCCTCATACAATGCTCCACTCTTACTTTAGAAAGTATTCATAAGTAAGGGGCCACTCTACCTACCTCTCCCATAGGAGACCCACCTTCCCAAACATTGGAGCCTTTGATTGAGGAAAAGGACAAGGTGACCACTTCTCTCTCTCCACCCATGGGTTTGAACTCGAATCCATCTATATACATTTCTCTAAGTTGGTTCAAAACTTTGACTACTTATCCCAACCTAATGTAGATCATGACACATTTTGGCATCATCTTGGGTTTCCTTACCAAAACAAACAAGAACCTTTAATCATGTTGTTGTCATCCTAACCTTTTTTTCCCACTATCAAGCCCACTTTCACCACAACTAAGCCATTAGAAACCTCTATCAACCAAATCATACCTGAACTCGACAAACAAAACCTACCTAAAATAACCAAGCCACATCTTACCATTCCAACTAAGCCTACCAAAAACCTTAGCATACTCCTTCCTCAAGACCCTACACATCCCTCATTTAAATTGAAATTAACTATACCAAACCCACCAAAGAAACCCCAAACCAAGCCAAAAAAGAAGGTAAAAACATCCAAGATTCCATAAACTTAAACTCTCCCTCGCCTCTCCACTTTTCCCTCTATCTTGGGACCACATACCTCTACCTTAATTAGGAAACCAACCATCCCAATCAAAACCCAACCACCATTTTTTTTACACCATCACTCCTACTTTCATCCACACCTATTTTCACCAAACCTCCCATAACCAAACCTTTTATCCTCTAATCCTCTATACATAAATTGCTTACATTTAAAATTTCTACCTCAAAACCTTCTAACCCTGAGCTATTAACCTCTCTAAAAAAACCAACCCCATCCACCAAGGAAACTCCTTCACCCAAACCTATAACCATCAAACCCATTCCTAAAAGAGATTCTACCTCAACTTCCAAACATAAGACCTTCATGCCTTGCCACCATTTCCCGAATCTTACATAACCATCTTGTAGAGGTTATTCTAAACATCTTTCTTAGCTTTGCCACCTATCAGACCATTTGACCCACATCATCCCAAACCATCCTAGTAAAGTGACAAATTAGTATGTTCATACCATAGGACACTTAAGCCTGACATAGACAGATATAAATATCTCCAAGTACTATCCCATCATTTATATCAAAAATATGAATTATTGTTAGATAAACCTCTTATGATCCCACCACTAATCCAAGAATCAAGAACCATCAACCAACACTTACCTACTCCTCCATTCTCACCTCAAATTGAAGAGGAACTAAAGCAATCCTCTAACCTGACTCCTCCCTAAATCCATACCATTGATGTGGTCACATGATCATAGGCTCAACCAAAGGATAAGGGAAAAGCAAAGGTGTCTATTTTGTGGACATACCCCTCTTCCACCACCCAATCTCCTAGCCAATACCAAGCAACTTTACCTTCAACCCAACCCATTATGTCCATATTAGGTTCCTCTCAATCCAACCCTTTTGAATTGATTTGAAGAGTGGTTCTAAAATATCTTCACCAAATAATGGTGAAGATGAGTTTATATGAACTGATCACTACCTCAACCCATCAACATCAAATAATAATAGAGACATTGTAATCCATAGATGTCTAATCAAAAGATTTGCAACCTATAGTAGCTTTTGTTGGATCTCTTCAAATATTTAAGCTTGTTACCTTGACTGATTTATAAATACCTTCCATCCATCTAGATGACCTAGATCCTCACCTCTTCAGAACCATGTACATCAACCAAACCTGCATTAAGAGGGTTATTATTGATGGGGGAGCTATTATCAACATTATCTCCTTCCATGTATATAACCATCTCAAATTACCTGAGAAAATTATGTCAAAAAAATCATTAGTACTCTGATCATTCAATGTTACCATGGCTACAACTCTAAGAACTAGTGTCTTTCACATTCAGTTAGGACACCACACACTTCCTAAGATCTTCTACATAGTATAATGAAAGTTCTAGTACAATGTTTTACTAGGATGTCCTTGGATCCATTCTATGGGTTGCATTCCATTTACCCTGCACTGATTCATCAAATTTGAACATGAATCTCAATTTGTTATGATATAAGCTGACCCAAGTCCTTTTACATCATGCAACATGACGTACCAACCCAACAACATTTTCTTTCCTTTATCCAATAAGCCTTCATCAGTCAAAGATTATGTCTTTTATCTTACCAATGAATCATCTACTAGTTCATCCATCCCTTCCACCCAAATATAAAAAAATAGATCCTTTGGAATCAACCTTCCAATAGCTTTCATTGGGGAGTACCACCTTTTGACACTAGACACTTTTCCTACCCCTTAAGAGTATGGGAATCTTAACCAACAAAGCAATTATGACCCCAATATTGGAACCATTATTAATTTTAGGCCTTAAATTATCAAACCAATTTCATCTATGGGGGACTTGATAATCCCCTTGACACTTCTACTACCTCTTTTTCACTTAGACCATTCACCTACATTTTCTCCTATCTAGATAAACTAGAGTTTGCCAGACATACCTTTATCAATGTTCTTGGAAGGGATTTGGTCTAGGTCAGTATGAACATGGGTCACATGAGTTACATCTAATAAAAAACAAAAAACCTCATGAAATGCATGGCCTTGGTTTCACACCACCTAAAATACAAACAAACCCACCTCCCATTATCATCAATGATGAAGAAATCCCATCTTCACCTTTTACCCCACCATAAATAACTAAAGAATCTAAAATCATCCCCACCAACATTTTTCAATCAACATGATAACCCTTATACCCTTGACTTATCAAAAATATGGGGAAACCATAACCATTCCTTTGACCCATCTTGAAATGATAAGAGATGACTCTCCTACCATTAATACCATTTGGTGTTAGGATGATCATTCCATTCTCACATATATTGGTGAAAAATATTCCTCTATCAACAATTATTTTCCTTTCAAGATTTCAACCATGTAGAATGTATCCACCATAGATATCAACTTGAGCACTCTAGATAACCCATGCATTGTCAAAATCTACCAATTGCTAAATTCTAAATATCTTTGGGACTTCTCTTCCTTCTTGCAAGACCACAACATAATATTTTCTTGGTCTTACAATGACATATTAGGAATTAATCCCTCCATCACTACCTATAACATTGTCACCAACCATGATGCTAAGCTAGTTAGGTAAAAACTTAAATGAATGTACCATTGCATAGCCCTTCTTATGAAAGAAGACCTTCAATGTCTCCTTTTCATAAATTTCATTCAATGCATTGACTATCCCCAATGGGTCACTAATGTCATACCTATAACCAAATCATATGGGACTGCATATTTGTGTAGAATTTCATGACCTTAACATCACTTGCCCAATGGATGAGATGTTCTCCTTTATGGATGGATTCTTGAGTTACAATCAGATCCTAATTTCCCCTGAAGATCAACACAAAACTACCTTCATCGCCCCATGGGGGAATTTTTTCTATAAGGTCATGCCTTTTTATTGAAGAACACTATTGCAACCTACCAACACACTATGACCTACATCTTCCATGACCTTATTCACAAAGACATCAAAGAATATGCTGATGACCTTCTTGGGAAATCTAAATGTTGTAAAGATAATTTGGCCATTCTTAAGATTATCTTTGAGGACCTTATCCATTACCATGTCCACCTTAACCCTAATAAGTGTTATTTTAGGATTTTTTAGGAAAGATCCTTAGATTTATCATCTCCCTTCAGGGAATTGAAGTTGACCCAAGCAAAATCAAATTAATCCTCAAAATTCCTCCTCTTACCCACCTCAATAAACTCCAAAGCTTAGAGGGGAAGTTGTAATCCATTCATCACTTTATATCTTATCTCTCAGACTGATGCTAACCCTTCCACCACCTCTAGAAGAAGGATGTATATTTTTAATGGAATAATGATTGCTAAAATGCCTTTGATTCACTTAAAAAGTGCCTTATATCCATACCTATCCTCATTCTTCCCAAGGAAGATCAACATTTTTACCTTTATATATCCACCACCAACCACTTCTTAGGAGCAATGTTGGCTATTTGGGATTAGCGCCATAAAGAGTTAGCTATCTACTACATTAGATGTATGCTTGTAGAATATGAGATTTGATACAACCATACCAAGAAATGTTTCCTCACCCTAGTATTTATGGCCACCAAACTTTTCATTACCTCCTTAACCACAAGACCTATGTCATAACCAATACCAACCCACTCAAGTATATGCACTCCAAGCCATACTAAAACTAGTGTCTGGCCATGTGGATCATGCTTTAAAACCTTGAGTTTCTTTAATAGAAATAAATTAAAGGGAAAGTCATTTATAATGAATTGGTTAAAGAAACACTATCAGACACTTGACCTACTCTTTAATTTCTAGATGAGTTTATCGCAACCCTCTCACAACCCTCTCTCAGGTAGACTTCACCTATCAAGTCACTATCTACTTTGATGGATCAAAGTGTCAACATAGTGGGGGAGTTGGAATCATCCTTATCACCCTTCATGGTGAGCCTCTTCCTTTACCGTTAAAAATATATTTTGAATATAACAACAACATGGTTTAGTATGAATCCCTAGTGATAGGCATCCAAACTGTATTAGCCTTAGGAGTCAAAATGATCAACATATTTGGTGACTCCCAACTTATGTTCAATAAAATCAATGGATTTTACCAGTGTAAGAATGATGTTTTGTAATAGTAAAAATAATTATCTAATTTACTCTTAGAATCATTTTAACACTACCATATCTAAACCACCTTGTAATCTATGAACAAGTTTGTTGATACGATGGCTTCCCTCACTTCTTAGTTCCTATCTGCACCCTCTGACTCTAAGCTATTTGTAATTATCCATAAACATAACCAACCCTCTTATTTAAAATAAAAATATCCTACCATATTCAATGTAGAGGAGATCTAACCTGACCTTTGGTATTAATAGATCTTTAACTATCTCAACTTTTCCATCATTCATTCTAGTCTTTCTAGGAATGCTCGAAGAGCATTTATCCAAATCACCTCATATTATAACATACTAGGGGGATTATTTATAAAATTATATTTGATGGTATCCTCTTTTGTTACCTACATAATCATGAAGCCTCTAATTCTATCAGGGAAATACATGATGGGATTTATGGGGGACACTCTAGTGGCCTAGCCATTGCTAAACACATCCTTCACCTTGGCTATTATTGGCCCATCCTTATTCAAAATTTCTATGATTATGTGAAAAAGTGTTTCAAATGTCAAAAACACAATAATTTTCATCACACACCTAGCCATAATCTTCATGTATCCATAAATTTATGGCCCTTCTCATAATGGGGTTTGGATCTCATTAGAGAATTTAACCCCTATTCTTCACAGCAACATCATTCTATCATCACTGTGATTGAATATTTTACCAAATGGGTAGAGACTATTTCCCTTATCTTAACACAAGTCAAAAATATTATTGACTTTATCAATCATTACATCATCTATCATTTTAGTGTTCCTCACAAAATTATCACTAATAATGGAAAATATTTCAAAAATAAACAAGTTCAAGGTCTTTGTAATGTGTTCGATATCAATTTAAGTTTATCATTGCTATATCATATAAAAATGAATGGATAGGTAAAAGACTCTAACAAAACTCTTAATGACATGATCACTAAAATGGTTAATGCATTTAGTTAGGATTGGAATTTACACATCCTTTTCACCTTATGGGCCTATTTTACTAGCATTCAAACCCCTACAAGTGCTACTCCTTTCTCTCTTGTTTTTGGAGAAAAGGTTGTCTTTCCTGTCAATGTCCAAATTGCCTCTCTTTATATATCCTTGAAATATCTCATATCTAAGAATGACTATCATCAAGAACATCTAGCCCAACTCAAGCTACTTGATGAGAATCATTTAGCCATTTTTACTCATCTTCATGTCTATCAGGAATGCATCAAACATGCTTATAAAAAACACCTTAAAATGAAAGAATTCAATATTGGAGACCTCATCCTAAAGGAAAATCAACATGTCACCTATATGGAGAAAAGGAAGTGGGGAAAGTTTTTTTTTTCAATTGGCTTGGACTTTATATCTATAGAGTAAAATACTCTACATTTTATTTTGAGTTTCAGTTGTGGGCTCCAAGTTTTATCCCTGTGCATTTCTGTTTTGAGGCAGTGAGGGTTTTTCATTTAGCCTTAAAAAAATTCTAAGTCTCAAAGTCGAGTGGAAGCTGCCAAGTGTCATTAGCTGGGACACATTTTATAATTTATATAAGTTGAGCGAAGACCACCACGTGTGCTGGTCTAACTCAACGGAATGTGACAAGTGTCAGCATCCACATTTCAAGTTTCTTATGAGTTTCAAAAGCTTCTTTAAATAAGCTTCTTTCAGTGTGCGTAGAAGGTGCCAAGTGGCAACTATGGAAGGTTTCAATATGTTTCTCTAAAAGTAGTGAAACATGTTGTGTGTCCCTTGTTAAAGCTCAGTAGAAGCTGCCAAGTGTCAACATCCATAGTTTCTTCATTTTGTTTCATTATTGAGTAAAGATTGTGGTGGGCCCCAGGTTTTGTTCTAAAGTAAGCAGAGTGTGCCAAGTGTCATCATCTACGTGAATCTAAAATGAGTCCCAAATGTTCTATAGTGTAGCTAAAGTTTAGTGGAGACCACCACGTGTCATCTTCTACAAGACTCTCAAAAAGTATCTAAAGCTTCTATAGACAAGTGGAGACCACCACATCTCCCTTGTTAAAGATACTCAGAAAGTGACACCTATATTCATTCCCCTTTTGAAGCTACTCAAGCAAGAAGTGTTGTGGGTCCTATTTTCTATAAGTTGATAAAGTTTAAAAGTAGCAGAGTATGACAGAAGTCAAAGATAGAGCACTCCCAATATAGAGACACAGTAAAGAGTATAAGTAATGCAAAAAGTGTCATGTGTCTACTGTAAGTGCCATGGAAGCTACCAAGTGTCATTTTCTGGTACCTCCTAAATAATGAGATGATTTTCAAGTTAGACAAGTGGATGCTGCCAAGTGTTCTCACCTATTCCATAGTGGGAAGTGTCACATGTATCTAATTCAACCAATAAACTTGTAGGAGACTAAACATTTTAGATCCAAAAGATATCTTTTGTTAGACACTTCTAGTTAAATTAGAGTTTAGTTAGACCATTGGGAAGGGAATGTATGGGCAATCTTGAGCCAGTCCTATGCTATAAATATGGGTGTAGATCATAGGTTCAAGGACAACAACATCATCATCAGAAGAGAGAGAATTTTCTACAAGAGATTGTTATCAAGAAGTTTTCTAGACTTTCTTGTTGTGGCTAGTAATATCATTTGCCTTTGTTTTATTTTCTTGATTTAGAAAGTTTGTATAACTGTGCATGTGTATGTGCCTTTTATGTGACTAGAAAATTAATAAGAAGACTGAGTTCTGTGGCTTTGTTGATATTTTCTATGTTACTACAAAAAATTGTCTAAGTTGTGAGCCTTTGATTCTATTTATTTTCATCTTTTACATTGATAATGCATTATTTACTCTTTAATATAATTAAATCCTAAAAATAACTTCACTGTGCTTAGTATTAAGGATCGAATTAAATTCAGGTGCATTGCCATAGTTAAATTTTATTTCATTGCATTGGTGATTCCATTTAATTTCTATCACTTTTCTCACAATACATTTGAGATAAATAAGAGCCATCTTCTTTAAAATTTAGAGGTTGTTTTAGGTCACAAGTCCCACATTCCTGAAACTTCCCATTTTTGGTGTTGGAAATATCACAATTTCAAGCATCAACAATTTTTGTCACGCTCGATGGGACAATCTTGAAGTTTCTTTCAAGACTATATGAACCAGAGAGCTATAAGGAGTCAGAGCTGTGGACCAGTAACAAGAGCTTAATTTGTTGTGAACCCAAGTATTTTTTTACCACCATTGATAACTATTTCAAGAAGAAGGGTCAATCAGTTTACAATAATACCTAGAGTAAACATGGGAGCTCCTATACCCCTAAGGAATTATGCAAGTTAGAACACTGGCAGTCCTCTAATTCTCCCAGTATGACTAGCCACTTGGGATCCTATTCTAGTAAATGCCTTGAAATCTCTACCCAAATTCAGTGGTCAAGATTTCAAAACACCTGAAGAACATCTATAGGATGTGTCTGATGTCTGTGTAATACATGTGATCACACAATAAAATGTGGCTATAAGATTGTTAGCAGCTTCTTTTAAAGGGAAAGCTTTGGACTGGTACAAATCTTTGACCCCAAATACAATATCTACATGGGATCAGCATGGAGATGTTTTCTTTGAAAGATTTGAAGAAAAGGGTGATAAATCTTCTTTGTTGCAACAATTGATTACTATCAAAAGGGCACCACAAGAAGGAATGACTGATTTGAATTCAAGATTTCAAAAGACTTGGGGAAGAATTCCTTCTACAACAAGACCATTACCAAGTATGGCTATGGTATTTTATCTTAAAGCCTTAAATTCAGATACATTAGTAATGATTCAGTCGTTTGGAGGTCATACTCTGTGAGAAGCCTATGACTATGCAGTTACAACTAAAAATAACTTAATAGATGCTAGAAAGTTACCCCCAAGGCCTCCCATGCCCATGTTTATATAGACTACCTTACCTTTGCCTCAAGAAGCCCCTAATCCCATAGCCCCACCTATGTCTATGTATACATTTCCTCAACAACCTGCTAAAGATATTGTCCCTGTCTAGTCATCTGAGATGGATGATGTCAAGAACATCTTAAGGACATCTTCTAATGAGATAATTAACCTTAAAAGATAGTAGAATCCTTATCCTAGACCCCAATATCAAGGCTACCAAGGAAATAGACCTCCACTACAACCAAATTAGTATCAGGGTCCTCAAAGGCAAACTAACCCTCAACCAATGAACCAATTAGTTGCTGTCCATACACCCTCACAAACTATTCTCCCTAATCCAAATAGAGAGATTGTTTTAGGGCAGAATAATTATGCAGATAACACCAATGCTTGGTGTTTCCCTTGTAACAATTCTCATATGCCTAGATATTGTCCCATGGGTAATCTATAGCAAAATATAATAGAGCAAAGAAGAATGGATGGACAATTTTCAAATACTTTTGACGCTCAACCCTACCAATCCCCTGGTATGCAAAATTCAATCTTGATGGCTCAGATGCAAGGGATGTCCTTACAGTAAGAAGAAGAAATAGCCCTTGAGCATGCTTTGTTTTCATCAGTTGAAGATGAAGAGTTAGTATTCTTAAATGAAGATTCTACTTCTAAGAAGCTAGTGGTACAATTAGATTACTACACCAGAGCCAAGAGAAGGATGATGGAATAGCTTGAAGTCACAAATAATGAAATTATGGGGAATCTTCCATTTCAAGGTCATCAAAACATAACTACTAGACAATAAATACCTCAGCCAGTGTAAAACCAAGTAATTTCTGGACAAGTTCAAGAAAAATCAAGGTACCCTTATTATCCAAGAACCCAAACACTAGGATCGGTGAATGTGGTGGATCAGCTAAAGAGGACCCTAGTACATGTGTCAATATGGGACATATTATCTATTCCTAAGCAAAAGACACTGTTGTAAGAAGCTCTACAAGGCCAAGCAGTGCCTAAACATACTGGTACCAAAGAAAGACCTACTAATAAGGAAAAACTCAAAGACATTGTTCCTCTACAGATAATAGCCCTTTTGAATAATGCACTAGAGGTAAGCAAATCCAAACTAGAGCCCTTCCATTTGACTTTGATAGTTGGAAAGAAACTATTACATAATGCAATGATAGACTCAAGAGCCAGTACTATAGTTATGCCTAAATAAATAGTATATGCTTTAAAAATAAAGTATGAGCCACTTAATAGAGGAGTTATGTAGCTAGATGACAAATCGGTGCAAGTAATAGGGAAAATTAAATAACTCCCTTTGCAATTGTATACTTGCCCTAATATAATTGTCAATCAGGATGTGATAGCTATAGATATACCCCCTATATTTGGCCTATGTTTATCTAGAGATTTCACAGCCAAGATAGGAGGTTATATGTCACTTGATTGGTCTCACCTCATCCTAAAAACTAAATATGGTTCAAAAGTGAAAATACTATCTAAGACACTATCTCAAGATCACATGACCAATGAACCAACGCCAAAATTAGAGGTAGCTCATGTTATGCTGAATAAGGAAGAAAGGGTCTTTATTGAAGAGTTAGGTGACTGGACTGAACATGACCAAGAGGAGGAAAATAACCAGTTGTTAACTATGATGGAAAGTGACCCATATGTAAATTATGATTCTACTCGTCTAGGCACTTATGTCATATTTGATGAAGACCATGAAATCCCAAATGTTTTAAGAGAAGAAGCACCAAAGACTCAAGAATTTGAAAAGGACTCAGAAAATTAGACCTTAAATTTTGATGGGGCTAGAAGTAAAAATGGTGCTAGAGTAGGAATTTGTCTTGTTGCTCCAAATGATGAGAAATTTTTAAGAGCTATCCATTTCTAATTTGCCTGTACTAATAATGATGCTGAATATGAATCCTTAGTACATGGGCACATGTTAGCCAAGAAAAAGGGAGTAAAGAATCTGATAGTAAAAGGAGATTTGGAACTAGTGGTGAAACAAATTAGAGGAAAGGTGATAGCCAAAAATGTAAGGATGAGATCCTATAGACAGAATTTGGGACTTAATAGATGATTTTGAAGCTTTCAATATTGAATTAGTTCATAGAACTCAAAATTATGAACCAGATAGGGTGGCATAGATTGGCTCATAGTTTAACCCAGCAACTGACCTATTAGTCAACAATGATTCAGTCAAAGTTAAGTAAGGCCAACTATCCCAAACAATGATGAAAATTGGCAAGTCTTTGAAAATAAATTTTAGGCACTCTCATTTTTGCAATAGTTAGGGGAATTTGCTGACCAATTGCAACCCAAAATTGAAGAAGAATATGGAGACCAAGTTATTCAATTAAAGACCAATAAGCTTCCCAAAGGCTTGATTACTTTAGAAAACCTATTTGATCTAGAAGACATAAGCCTAGAGAAGAAAAGGTTTCAAGCAAATAAAGCATATTATTTTGAGATAAAAGTGAGTGAAGGGAGAAAACTAAAGATTGGAAATTCCACAACTCAAGAGGAAAGGGAAAGACTAATTGACTTGTGTAAAAGATATGATAGAGTAATAGCCTAGACCTATGAAGACCTTCATCGCTATAATAGAGACATCATTTAGCACACCATAGACCTAGCTGAAGGATCTAAGCTAGTTAGACAGAAGTAGAGGCTAGTGAATCCAAAGATTGAACCTTTAATGGTGGATGAGTTGCATAAATTCTTAGAATCTAAAATAAATTTTCCAATCAAACACTCAACTTGGGTATCCAATCTAGTACCAGTTAGAAAAAAGAATGGCGACATAAGGATTTGTGTGGATTTTAGAGACCTAAATAGAGCATATCTAAAAGATCACTATCCCCTACCCTCTATGGAACAAATTTTATAGACTGTGGCTAGATCAGAGAGATTTTCCTTGCTAGATGGTTTCTTTGGATACAATCAAATTTGGTTGGCTGATGAAGACCAACAAAATACTACATTTACTACCAAATGGGGAACATTTGCGCCAAGATGCCATTTAGCCTATCAAATGCTGGAGCCACTTTTCAAAGAGTAATGGATGTAGCATTTGGAGAACTCATAAATAAAATCATTTTGATTTATCTTGATGATCTCACTATTTTTTCCAAGAATGTTGTTGATCATTTTGATCATCTGGAATCTATTTTAAGAAGTGTCAAGAGTTTAGAATATCCCTAAATCCTAAGAAGTGTATCTTTGTAGTTTTTCAAGGCAAAATATTGGGACATATATTATCCAAAGAAAGAGTCTCTATAGATCTAGAGAGAGTCATAGCCATAATGAACTTGCCCCTACTAGTAAATAAGAAAGTAGTTCAGTCCTTTTTGGGAAAGATTAATTTTGTTAATCACTTCATATCAAACTTTAAAGGCCTAATGAGACTAGTGACACTCTTGTTGAGGAAAGACCTGGTGTTCAAGTGGACTATATAAGGAAGACAAGATTTTGAGGAAGTCAAGAAATCAATTTCAACAACTCCAGTACTTAATAACCCAGACTTCTCTAAGTCTTTTATAATGTATGTTTATGGAGGAGAGTTCAGTATTGTTGCTGTCCTAACATAGAAAGATGATCGACAAGAGGGAGAACACCTAATAGCCTTTTTCTCAAGGAATCTTAGGGAGTATGAAGCCAAAAAAAACTTTGTGGAGAAATAGGCATATGCTATGGTAAAAGCCCTCAATAAATTTAGGCATATTGTATCAAGAAATAAGATTTTGATACTTATGGCTCATCCTAGTGTCAGAGAATACATTATGGAAGGTAAAATTACTAGAAATAGAGCAAATTGGATAACAAATATCCTTGAGTATGATGTGGAGGCCAGACCCACTAAGCTAGTCAGAGGTAGGGGCTTGTGCCAATACATGACTCAAGATATGGACAAGATGATAACTATAGAAATAGAAAGGGAAAGTGTATTGAGGATACAAGAATTTGATCAGAACTCTTGGGTCACAAATAGAATCCATTTTATGAAAAATGAGATTTTCCCAAAAGAGCTCTCTTAGTACAAGAGGAGATACTATAGGTAGTAAGGGGTCCATTTTGTTTTAATTGACCAAGTTCTTTTTAAAAGAAATACTGATGGCATACTTTTAAGATGCATAGAGAAAGATGAGGCTCAGAAAATACTACATGAAATGCACCATGGAATCTCAAGTGGACATTTTTCTGCAAGAACCATAGTTATAAAGATAAGTCAGGTAGGTTATTTCTAGCCCACTTTATTTAGAGATTGTTATAAACTAGTCAAAAAGTGTCAATCTTGTCAGTATTATGTGGGGATGAGAAGGAATGTAGCAGTGCCCCTTAGTCTTATAATTGTTGATGAACCCTTTGCTCAATGGCATCTTGACTTCATTGAAATGATAAATCTAGTGTCGAGTATGGGACACAAATGGATTCTAACTACAATAGATTATTTTACCAGATGGAGTAAGGTAGTTCCACTCAAAGAAGCAACAAAAAATGTGATCCTAGACTTTCTGGGGAATATCACTACGTGCTTTGGGCCTCCACATTCCACAATTTTAGATAATGCTAAGGCATTTTTAGGGGCAAAAATATTTGAATTTGCACTAAAGAATGGAATCTATTTGAAAACTTCCTCAAATTATTACCCTCAAGGTAATGGTTTGCTAGAATCAACCAATAAGAACCTGATTAGACTTATTAAGAGAATAAAGGCTGAGCATCACAAAGAGTGGCATAAAGTGCTTAATATAACACTGTGGGCTGATAGAATTACACCTAAACAAGTGAAAAAAATGTCCCCATATAAATTTTTCTATGGTAAACCTATTGTAATGCCCCTAAGCTTGGAGATTCCTACTCTCCAATTATTAAAATAGATTGAGATTGAGGAAAATGGCCCCATGTAGGCCAGACTTGCTGAGCTCCTGGAAGTTCAAGAAAAGAGGGATGCAACACATGAATCATTAATGAAACATCAAAAAATAATCAAAGACTACTTTGATAAGAAGACTTCAAACCCTCATTTTGAAGACCCTCATTTTGAAGTAGGCTCAGTTGTTTTGAAATGGGATGCGAGAGCTGCCAAGCTAGGTCAACACACTAAATTTGAGGCATTATAGATGGGCCCCTATAAGATTCGTACATGTAAATAAAAAAAATCATTTGAGCTGGAAACAATGGAGGGTGAACCTGAAGAGATTCCTATGAATGGGATCTACTTAAAACATTACATTTAAGCAGTATCTCTTATGTATTATAGTTAGATAGTTTCCCTTTCCTTGTTGCTCTATTTTCCCATTTTTCTTTCCTGATCTTTCTTTTAAATAAGTTTTATTTAAACACGTGGCCATGACTCAGAGTCTTTTCAAAAATTTTGAAACTCTCTCATTCACTAAGTCTCTCTCAAATCTCTAAAATTCTCCAAGGTACCTTTACATAGCCACTTTCATGACGTGTTTGACTTGCTATCCCACGTAGATTTAATAATATTTACTAACGATTATCTAGTTTTAATGCCATTTTTGAGACTTGATGGGTCATTAAATACCCCAATAACAAGAGTAAAGGATTAACAATGTCTCATTCATTCTAACATTTGCTAGAAAAATCCTTATTACCTGCTTTTTAATTTATAGCAAAACCTGCTTAGTAAAAGTGCCTTCCCTATTGCAAAGCTTCCATACTTGTTATATAAGTTCACTAATTCCCAATATAGACATAGATATGGAGGAGGCATAGTCTTAGCAATAAGGGTCTAGGATTTACAAATTCATTGATAAGCTTCTCACTAGTGAATCATATGCTTCAACCCTTGCACAACCCTTAAGGACCTATCCAAGGACTAGAGTCCCCGAAGTTGGTTATGTGATCAACCCATCAAAGGTGAAGGATTTTACAGATAGAATCGTAGACCCAAACCTTCAAAAATTTGGCAAAGCTTTGTGAGAAGGGGCACACCAAAGATGTATCTAGAGGGCCAAGGTTAGACAATATGAAACATTCACAATGAGGATATGGGCTTCCCAACTAGCATAATTCATTGTCCTAGGTATACATCTGTGCCCTGACTTAGTTGAAATATGCACCAAATTATTTCATGCACCCTTAAACACCATACAACAGGGTCAATTCATGGTGTAAATTATACTAAAGGCCATCAGGGACATGTTGGCCCTATATCATGACAAGAAAGCCACATTTCTCACCATTGCCAAAATGCAAAAAATATGGGCAAACATTAATAATCAAATGAGGTTTCTCATATTAGAATTGCAATTAGGGGATGATGATACCACTGTGCCAGTGCTACTAATAGGAAGGGCACAATTTTCACAAGCCAGTCAAGAGGAACTATCAATGATGTAATTCATTTTTGGAATGAAAGAGGATATAACTATCTATCAAGAACAAATGGCCATTCTCTTTAGATTAAAAATTGTAGATAAGTCTCAGGAGTATCAGTTGGATTTGTCTGAGCAAATTTCCTTTTCAATGGTTGAGAAACTCACCCATTTTAAATCTAAAGGTGTTTTTAGGTATTCTTCTTATCTATTTCACCTCATGTTGTATCAGAACTTTGGCATCTTTTCACAATTTATGCATCTGAATATGTATGACCCAAGTTTCGATCATAATAGGACCATTCCTATGTCTACATGGACACATATCTTATCCAAAACAAGTGACCCATATGAATTTTGGGAACATTTTGTTGCCCCTGCCATTTGTCACCTAAGCCCAGAGCCTGTTGAAAATATATTAACTCTAGGTGTCAGAGGCCTCATGACAAATTACACTATTCCTTATTACTACTTTTTTGGGTCCCATCATAATATCATTAGGGTCAATGGTTTTAATGGGGAACTAGTGTTGCTACCCAAGATTTTGACTCTTAGTTTAGCATTCTTAGAGGTCACCTAGGAAGTGTCTATGGTTGATAATGATTATGGCACTGGGAAGAAGAAAAAGAAAATGTAAGATATTCCATGGGTAGAGAAAAACATGGCCCTAGAGTTTAGAGATGCTGAGCACTTGTTGTTGAGAAAGTTAGCCTTCTTGGGTTTCTTTCTGATTGAAGATAAATGGAGATATGACCCAAGTAGTTTCATAACCTCATGGGTCAAGAATAACAAGGTCACCGCTATAATTGTGTGTGAAGGCCATCCCTTTTGGGAAAATAGAAGAAACCCTAAAGAAGATATTCTTAATTTGTATGTAGAATTGATGAATTTGGCCTTTTGGGAGGCCAGGCCATGGGAGACCTTTTATGTTAAGGAAAAGGTTTTTGATGCTAAAATCAAGATGACTACTAGTTTAAGAAGGGAATTTAAGAACAAAGACTAGAAACCTAAGAAAATAGAAGCCTATTAAAAGCATAGGCAGGATATTAGTGAGACAACTCACTCTTTTGGTAATGTCGATTAAGATGAAAAATGGGAGGCAATTTAGGATGAATGTCATCCATCTCTTATCTCTAGCCCCGAGACAAGAAAACTATAGACACAAGGTGGAGATGCAGAGGGAGAAGTAGAAACCACTCATACAGTGTAGGCCCCAAGACAAACCTCATCTACAGTCATTATAGCTATCTAGCCTCAATCTCTTAGTGCCATTGAAAAATAAAAGAGTGTGGTATCCTCACCACCTAGAGCTTCTCTATTAGTGTCATCCTTTGGGGTTCCTAGTTTTGTACAATCACCACTAATAGAAGTGGTAAACATTGAAGAGAAGAAGAAAAACAAGAAGAAGAAAGGACAAGAAAACATAAGAAGCTAAAACTTTAGCCTGATTCAGAGGAGGAGGTAGAACCCTCACAACATCAACCACTAAGTACATCTTCTGCTCCTCAGGTATGTGTTATTTCTCCTTCTTCTTCTCAGTCTTTTTCTTCTTATATAGGGGTGATAATCCCAACTGGCCAAATAATATCCCCTGCCACCTATATTGTGCCAATTTCCCAATCTACCTCACCTATGATACTCAAGCCATGTCATCACAAGCCACATCATTGCCTCCCTTTTCCCCCTTCTTCCCAAAGAGAATACCTCCCTAAATTCCCCCTAGCCAACATTTAGCTATTCCCTATGGCTTGCCACAGGGTTATCCTTTTGTAGGTGGGTTTATTGCCTCTCCCTCTACAATCCAAGCTCAAGTAGACACAGCTAAGAAGGCTAAGGAAGCCCAGATGGAGAAAATGAGGAAGAAATATAATCAAGCTCTAGCTACACCACATATGAGGTCACTATTTGACCCAATCCAACAATAACTAACTATGACTCATTTGTCACCTAATGTCATCAAGTAAAATAAATAGATGCAACCTCAAGATTATACAATGAGTGCAGTGGCTATGGATATGTCACTTTTCAGACCATAGGATAGGATTGAGTTGCTGAGTGAAACCACTTTTACTGTAGATACTAATTATTTGAAAGTATCAAAGAAACTGTAGAAGATGGAGGTTGATTTAGCTCAAGAGAAAGCAAATGGTAACAATATGGCTATAGAAATCAAATCAAAGAATGATGAAATAGAGAGTCTCAACAAATAGTTGCAAGATACTATTTCTTGTTAGATTCACTAGGCTATTCAGGCCCTAGATGCTTCTCTAAAAGAAGAGTTAGCTTAAGAGAAAGTTGCAATGATAGCCCTAAGGTAGGAAAAGACAGCACTACAAAAAAAATGTGAGGAAAACATGCAATAGGTCACTCAACTCTAGCAGAAGTTACTGAATGAGAAAAATAATACTGCCACCATACAAGCCCAACTTCAAGCTGAGCGACCAATTAATAAACAATTAACACTTGAGTTGGCTAATAGGCCAAATAATGTAGAATTTATAAACCTAGTCAAGGAGCTATATGTATCAATATGGAAAAGAATCTCTAAGGATATTACTCAGCTCAGACCCTCTCTAAATTTCTTGCTAAATGCAAAGAAATTGTGTGAAAAGGTGGAGGCTTCAGTTTAGGCCACTTTGTCCACTATCTCTTTAGAGTGTTTGATTCTCAAATGCTACTGCAAAAGCTATATGACACAACTAATGGAACGTTATCAGTAATAGGGATTAGTTATATAATGATTGATATAAAAAGGGTGAATGAAGTTCTTAGTTGCAACTCCACAACAATTAATTGCAAAGAGATCCTAAATGTGGTAAAAGAGGGAATAAAATACATGGAGTAGCATATTGAAGATCTAGTACAATTGGGTCTTCCCTCCCCTTTTCCTGATAGCAACATTGTGTTAATGGTTGATGAGATTAAACCTTTGTTATTAGCCAGACAAAATGATCATTCAATTTTCCAAGGTTTAATAGATGATTCATCAGTGCCAGAAGTGGAAGCTGTCTTGATCCCCATTTCCCAGCTTGAATTCCAATTGAAGGCTATAGTTCATATTTTACAAAAATTTTCACACAAAGGACATCATCAACCTTGATTTAGCCTTCTAAACATTGTAAAATAAGCAGGGACTATCTGATGCTGAATGGTCTATTTATTAGATGGCCTTATGGAAGTTGTGATTTTTTCCATGTTTTTATATGCGGGAGATTGTGGACTCTTTTTTGAGCAGGCTTAAAAATCCTCAGGGTTGCCAAGAACTATAGATTAAAATAATCTACATTTTATTTTGAGTTTCAATTGTGTGCTCCAAGTTTTGTCCCTACACGTTTCAGTTTCAAGGCAGTAAGGGTTTTTCATTTTACATGGGTTTTTCATTTTACCTAAATTTTTTTCTAAGTCTCAAAGTCAAGTGAAAACTACCAAGTGTCATCAACTGAGACACATTTTATAATTTCTATAAGTTGAGTGGAGACTGTCATGTGTCCCAGTATAACTTAACAGAACATGACAAGTGTTAGCATCCACATTTCAAGTTTCTTATGAGTTTCAAAAGCTTCTTTAAATAGGCTTATCTTATTGCACATGGATGGAACCAAGTGGAAACTATGGAAGGTTTCAATATTTTTCTCTAAAAGTAGTGAAACATGCCACGTGTCCCTTATTAAAGCTTAGCAAAAGTTGTTAAGTGTCAACATCCACAGTTTCTTCATTTTGTTTCATTATTGAGTAAAGACTGTGGTGGGCCTTGGGTTTTGTTTCTAAAGTAATCAGAGCATGCCAAGTGTCATCATTTGTGTGAATCTAAAATGAGTCCCAAATGTTCTATAGTGTAGCTAAAGCTCAATAGAGATCGCCACATGTCATCTTTTATAGGACTCTTAAAAAGTATCTGAAGCTTCTATAGACAAGCAGAGACCACCACGTGTCCCTTGTTAAAGATACACAAAAAGTGACACCTATCTTCATTCCCCTATTAAAGATACTCAGGCAAGAAGTGTTGTGGGTCCCATTTTTTGTAAGTTGATAAAGTTTAAAAGTAACAGACTATGACAAATGTTAAAGATGGAGCACTCCCAATACAAAGACATAGTAATGAGTATAAGTAACACAGAAAGTGTCGTGTATCTACTGTAAGTGCCACAGAAGCTACCAAGTGTCATTTTTTGGTGCCTCCTAAATAATGAGATGGTTTTCAAGTGAGGCAAGTGGATGCTACCAAGTGTCCTCACCCATTTCATAGTGGGAAGCGTCACGTGTATCTAATTCAGCCAATGAACTTGTAGGAGACTAAACATTTTAGATCCAAAAAATATCTTATGTTAGACACTTCCAGTTAAGTTAGAGTTTAGTTAGACCATTGGGAAGGGAACATATGGGAAATCTTGAGCAAGTCTTATGCTATAAATATGGGTGAAAATTGAAGGTTCAAGGATAACAACATCATCATCAAAAGAGAGAATTTTCTACAAGAGATTATTATCAAGAATTTTTTTAGACTTTCTTGCTGTGGCCAGTAATATCATTTCCCTTTGTTCTATTTTCTTGATTTAGAAAGTTTGTATAACTGTGCATGTGTTTGTGCCTTTTATGTGACTAGAAAATTAATAATAAGGTTGAGTTTTATGCCTTTGTTGATATTTTTTGTGTTACTATAAAAAATTGTCTAAGTTGTGAGCCTTTAATTCTATTTGTTTTCATCTTTTACATTGATCATGTATTTTTTTCTTTTTAATGTAATTGAATCCTAAAGATAGCTTTACTGTGCTTAGTGTTAACTATTGAATTAAATTTAGGTGCATCACCATTGTTAAATTTTATTTCATTGCATTGGTGTTTCTGTTTAATTTATATCCCTTTTCTCACAATACATTTGAGATAAAGAAGAGCTAGCTTCTTTAAAATCTAGAGGTTGTTTCAAGTCTCAAGTCCCACATTCTTAAAACTTCCCATTGTTGGTGTTGGAAATAGCACAATTTAAATCATTAACAATATCATAATGCAAAAGTATGGATTGAGAGCTTACTAGTTTTCCTCTTTTGAAAGCAACCCAAAAGTTGAGCCCCCTCAATGCTTTACATCTGTGTCCTTTATTTTTTTAGAATAGGATCAAACTCACCTTTTGTCCAACTTAATCTCATCCCTTGTTTTCAAACCGCATCCATCTCTTTATTTTAGGGAAAGCCAATTAAAACTGAATCATGTTATTATCCATCATAATCATAGCCTAATATTGAACAATGGGTACCATAGATCTACCCATAACATGATTATCATGGTACTTTTTACCCCTTTTATAGGATATATTCCTATGATCATTATCACCTGAACCTCTTTTACACCTAATCAACCTTCTTGTGCTTTTAGTTTTGCTTTCATAAAAGGTGAACCTTTAAGCCTATACAATCAAGTCTATGTCAAGAAAAAATCAAAAGAAAAAACAAAATCATAATAAAAAACAATCATGTGTCATTCCTAACATCCATAGACTTTCCTTAAATAATAGCTACCTAAAACATATCAAAATTGCTCAAATATAAGGTAGACTACTCCCTTGAAGGATAACTATCAAAAACCTTAAACAAAGCACACAAAACTTAGACTTCTCCCTTAAAGGATGGTTGAGTACAACATTTGTAAATGCATAACAATTTCTTAGAAGATTCCCACATCGATCAACTTCCCCAACCCCTCTAAAATAATAAAAAACATAGAAAAATGCCCTTTATCAATCATCAGTAGAAATAGAAAAATAATTTTGATAGCCACAATTGGCTTTCATAAGTAGACTTCCCATATTAATAAATCTACACATTATATGACATTGAATTATTTATATTGGTACTTTGATGACCTACAGAAGAGGCAATCTAAGTCTTTGATGAAGGTTCTATTTTCACCTCCCTCTCTTTTATACACTATAAGAAATGGATTTTGAGCTTACTTGACATTATGTGATCAAGACACCTTTTAAAAAACTAATGCACACTAATGTGAAGTATTCGAAGGGCTTATATTACTTAAGTTGAGCCAACTTCTATTTTTTTTATTCCTAGCCAAATAAGAAGCATCATGACTTCTTATTCTCTCATACTGGTTGATACATTCACATAAACATTTGTCTCTAGATTGTCTTCTCTTACTCACATCTAGTTTTATTATCTAACTTACCTTATGTACTTTACCTTAAGATAAACAAAATGACCATTATCATAACCACATCACATAATATAGTCATTAAATCATTAAAAAATAGCCATCATTATCATAATCACCACTTCCATAAAAAATTAACTATCACCATTACAAAGTCATAATCACATATACCATGTCCACCACATGTCTAATTCTAAAATAGGAACCATACACTCATTAAATTTTAGCATGAACATCATCATCAAATTATCAACATCCTACCATATAACTATGATCCACAATCCATAATCATAACAATAATCACATCATAACCTTCTCCACCTACTCATGATCAATTTCCACAACCATAATCATAAAAATATCATAAATATGATCATCTCAAACATAAAATTAAAATATCACCTCTATAAACAACATCATCACATACCATAATCATAATTCCATAACCATCATCCTAATTATCAATAAACATCACATTAGCATTACATAATCATATCAAGATTATCATAGTCATCTATAAACATCATATTATAATCACATCACTAACATCAATCCATATTAAACATCATCATAAACATAAATTAAAGAGACATATCATCAAATGACTAGTTAGGTGAGTCTGCATCAACATCATCATGAGCATATCCATAATCAATATGACTTCATCATTAATCAATATGAACATCACAACCATGAACCACAAAGCATAAACAAAGGATCCCATCTATATCTCATAAATAATCATCATAAAATATGCATGTCTCTCAAAAATATACATCTTGTTACATCAGCTGACATGCTAGTATCAAAATTAGGTGGAACATCTAAAATATCATGTCTCATAACAAATATATGAACTTGGGGCACCACTACCTCCTAGATCCTACCCTCCTACACCTGCCTATCCACTTGTAGATGTGACCCATTGACCTAGTGTTGCCATGGTAGTACCTCTTGCAATCCCAACCCTATACTCACCCCATTAGATCTCATTTGGTAAATGATTGAAGACTAAGGCATCATAATATCACATCTCATCTATAGTTGCTACATATCTTTGCATTGAGATAGTCCCTACTATTCCTATAGTTGTTGGTACTCCACCTCCTACCTACTAAAGAGAGTCTCTCTCCTACATTACCAAGGCTACCTAAGACCTAGCCTGATCTCTCTTTCCTATTAGAGTGGCCACTCAACCTTGTATTACTACCAAGGATGCCTATGCTACCACCAAGGATGCATTAACTATAGCTAATTATATTAATTCTTGGTCTCTCTTAGCTATCACTATTTTTACATCTAGGGAAACCCTCTGCACTTGAGCCTACTAACCATCCCCATTGTATTGCTTTCCATTTCTTGCTAGCCACCATCATCACCACCAAAATTAGCCACAATATAGTGTTCCTAGTACCATGTAGGATATCTAGTTGTACCACCTACATAATTCATATAAATCCTTATAGACAACTCCTCATGATCAATAAAATCATAGGTTAGATATGGAGCATGTAGTGGAAACTCTGCATCCTCCCTTCTGTATCTTAAGAATGCCTAGGGTATATATTTTACAATGCCAAACTACCTCTATACTGTAGTAAATGTAATGAGATCTATCTCATGATCTTGGCTACCGTCGATCTATATTTATCTCTAAATAGACAAAGTATTCCTCTTATAGTGTGTACATCCTAGAAACTTGACATATAGTCTCCATATAATGTCGCCCATGACTAAGGCATCTATCTAGCCCCTATACCAATCTATATAATGCTATCCTCCTCTTGGTCTGAAGAGGACATAGTCACCTCTTAACCTTATGTATCTGACCCTATAATCCATCTATGTAAATCCCTCCCATAATAGCCTCATAGGTCTCAACACCCTGATGTGCTCATACACCTAGTAATGGAGAACAAATCTGACACTAATCTCATACCTCCTATGGGTGCATAATACCCACATATCTTGGTAAATATAAACTAATAACATAGGTGCCCATGTAAACACTATGTGACCCAACCACATCTTAAAAAGCACCCCTAGAAGTAAGGGAAACTCCCACTACTAGAATATGGTAACACGTAACATGTGACCATTATCATCATCATCATGAAAATCCTCCTTGCATCCCTATCCCTATGGTACAGTGGCATATAGTGGAATCCTCCTGAGTGGCACCTCAAAAAATCAAGGTCATCTTCATACAATATCTCCATCTACCTATCCCACTCATCACTCTCAATATGGTATATTAGCTCACCCCAAATGGGTAGCCACATGATCTTATGGATATCTTGAGGCAAGATAGTTATCTCACTTGTAGGAAGCAAGAAGGTGTTAGTGATAGGTCCCATCTCTCAATGAGTGCCACTAACATCACTGCATATTGACATATATGATGGTAGTATTTCATACCTCTAAGGACCATGTCCTCCATGTGCTCCCAATCATTCAATCATCTTGTACTGAATATCATCTAGTATATGGGGCACTTTATCCCTCATATGTATCCTCTCTTATGCTTACAGGGTTTGATAGTAAATAAAAACCTTAGTCTAATGACATACTTTGCTTATGAACTCTATCTATCACACTGACCTCTTATTCTATTCAAATCATACAATTTTCTTACTATAACCTATACCTATAGGTTATATAGAAATCAAAACCTTTAACCTATCTTATTTAAAAGTTTCAACATACAAACTTCAATTATTACCTTTTAACCTTTAACCTTCAACCATTACCTAAAAATTCAACCCTTAACCTTAACTCTTCATAACATTACCATTAATCTTACCCTTGACCTTAAACCCTCATAACTAACCTTCAAAATTTAACCTTAGCCATTACTTATTAACCATAACCAAATACCTATTCATGCAAATTGACCCTCAATGATTAACTCTTCCAATAGTCAATCATCAACAGTTAGGCAACCAACCACTTTTGGTCAGTACTAAGTGACCTATAGATGGAAACTTATCAACTACCGATGGTTGATCATAACTGGTGATAGACAAAACTAACCATTAGTGGTCACTATGTAGTGATCATTGATAATCAAACCATATCCTACCCTCCAAATATACCTACCAAACACCAAAACTTATTAAACAACTTTCCTACTCTTTACCCTAACCTCCCCTCTCTACCTTACCCTTACCTATCTAAATTTACACTAAAAAATTCAATGACAAAACTTCTAAACACCTAACCTTAGGTCAAAGCAAACACATATCAAAATATACATTAAATAATAGACCAATTCACTAAGCATTCAATTAATAATTCAACTACAAACTACCAGTTCAATAACACTACCTACCTCATTCCTCGATTGTCATCAAGGAAGAACCATGAGAATCTCACTCACCTAACCTCACACCCTCCCTTATCCATGTTGTATCCTAGTCTGATCTAACCTCCAAAAAATTTCTCATTCCACTTAATCACTCACTCCAATCACCAATTATCATCACCACTTTGCTCAAAACACCAAAGAGAGAAATAATTAATGTTTTCAAAATGAGGTAATAAGCCTTTTGTGGTTATTTTATTTACACCCTTTTAGGGCTGATATATGACCACCAATGATCATGGTGGCCACTGATGATCCAATCCAAGAATCCACCATGACCATTGATGGTCAGCATTTTAGGGATTTTCCCTTCCATCCCTAAATCCTCAAAAAACATTTTCACCTAAACCTAATCCAATCTACCTACCAATGGAGATTCCCTTCTCTACCAACCTTGACCACAAATAATTTTAGCCTTACCACTTTGCCATTTTGGCCCAAACTATTTCATGTTTTTTGATGAACCTACCTTTGTGCTTTTGACCACACTAACTAAATTTCCATGTTAAAATTTTTGATCTTGCTCTACCTAGTGCACACCTGACCAATGTATGTGTTCATTGGAGCACTTACTACATTGGATACCCATGAAAACACTAAACTTGTCCAAGAGACATGCATTTACATGTGTCACCAAATCATCACATACAGTCTTGTGTTCTACTTATCAATTATCCTTCTAGTGCTGACCTTTATTTTACCAATTATGGTAACCTAGTCATTACACAATCTTGGCTATCATAATTAGTTTCACTTTGTGAATGTGTTTTTACTTTAGTGCCCAACCTACCACCCACTTCATCACCAAATTACCCACTTTTTAAACCTATACACACTTTCATTTCACCTCATCGATTCCTAGTTTGAGGAGGAACACCTCCTCTCATGCTTGGGGTAACCTAACCTTTGATCCATAATCCATTTTTATTTTACAGCTTGCTAATACTATTTCTATCAATTTTTACTATCTATTCTAAAAGGAAGAAATAAAAGCATGAATGATAGAGATAAGTGATTAAGTACCTAGAATGATGTTCACCATTCCAAATGTTGTAGGAACTCTTTTTTAGCTATGGAGGAAAACCCTTGTGTATAAGAAAATACTAAACAAAATTGATGTTAGTAGAGATATGTGTGGGATATCAAGATACACGCTTGTTCTAAGAAGTGTAGCACTTCCCTAGGATTATAGTCCTCTATTTATAAATAACATTTAAAATAAACATAAATGAAAAAAGAGAGAAATAGAGGGTTAGAATACTACTTATCATGCTACAGGTCTAAATGTGTCAGTGAATAATACATTGCAGGTGGGGTAGGGGAATTATGTTTTGTTGAGGTTATTAGGGATATTTTGGGGTTGTTCGTATAAAAACATAGTGACCAACATTAGTTAAGTGATTGGTGTTGGTTTAGGTAACCAATTTCAGTTTAATTAACTGATATCCATTGCGGTAATGATATTGGTGGGGATATGGAAGGCTACTGTAAGAAGGAAAATAGAGTTATAGTCTTGTAAAGGGGTCAGGAAGAATTGTGGGGGGTGAGTAAGACTTAGGAAGGGCAAGGTAGAGTTTGATATGTTGAGGTAGAGAGATGGAGGTGGTGGAGTGTTACAAATCCTCTATAGAGGAAGCTCAAGCTTTGTAAGTAGTTAAATAGTATATTTGTAAAACTAATATAAAATGACTATTTGAAACATGTAAAAATATTGAAATGTACTTGGATGGGTTAGATAGGTGAATAGTTATCCCAAATAGATGGATCTGATGAGGCTTGATGAAATAGTGTGTGAATAGAGAGGGAAAAACATATGCTTCTAGTCCGTAATGCTCAAAACACTATGTAGTTTCTCAATACTTGATCTAAAATAATTCATGCAGAGTGATGGTAAGCCTAGATGTTGATAATGATGCTAGAATGCTCTAATAAAGAAATATCTATGTGAATCAATGATTTTATAACCCTATGGCTAGTTTGGAAATATACCTAAGTAACCAACATCGATGGGATCACCTACATCAATCGAGGGCTAAGTAATGTTAGTTCCCCAAGACTAGGTAAAATAGGCTATATTTAGCCTTTTAGCTTGCTTCTTACTTTGACAAATGGGTTTTACTATTAAAAATGGTCATAACATTAGGTTGAGAGGTAGTTGGGTAGTTAAGGAGTTATGAGGGGGTGAAGAATAGGTCCTAGGTGATTAGGATGTTCTTACCAAGTCTGAGGGTAAGTTATAGGGTGATAATTGGTCATAGGGTGAGGTGGCTAGGTGAGGTGACCAAAGGAGATTTAACCAATTTAATTAAATAATTAAATTAATTATATGTGTCTAAAGGGTAAAGATATATATTAGGGAATTAAATAAGAAAGGGGTTAAGGGGTAATATGACCTAGGTAATCATGCAAGGGATTAACTTAATTCTAGTGTTTACATTTGCCTATTTGTGTTTTATAACTTGTATACATAAGCTGTGAGACAAAAATAAAGGTTTGATACCTAAAGGATGGGATGAGGTATTCCCTCCTCAAAATAAGGACCAATGGTGGTAAAACCATAATTGATGATCATTTTGAAAGAAAATAGGTGGGTAAAGGTAGGTGGGAAGTGTAAATGTGGTGATAATGTGACACATGCACATACTACTTCATGCCAAAGTTGGTCAAATGGTCAATAAGTTAGGAGGATGAAAAATAAAATAACCAATCCAAAACATATATAAGTGATAGATAATCAAGTTAAAACTATCAAAGGTTCATCTCCAATGGTTGATGTGTCCCAAGTATCCAAAAAATTGAAGTGATTTTGGAAGACACAAAATGGTCATAGGTAATAGGGACCAATTAGGGTCATGATCTACAATACCTATGAAAAAGCCAACTTTAAAGAAATCATAGTGCTAGCTAGCTTAGTGATAATAATAATGTCATCATAAAAGGTGTGTCTAGTTGGAGAGATATATGTGATCTCCAATTCATTCTTCATGGTTGGTGGAGATGTTAGTGAACCCCATGATTAGCTATCATGATTAGGAGATATATGTGATCTCCAATTACCCCTAATGTAGTGCATTTTAGACTATGAAAGGGTTACATACTCTTAATTAAGAGAAAATTTTAAGATAAGGAGTGTTAGAAATTGGTTTCCATAGATAAGGATGATTGACATCAATGAGTTGGCTAATGTCAGTGGCATAACCATCATCAGCTACCAGATTGATGTCAGTGGGTATCGATTGACGTTGGTTGCTTAAGGCATAAAAATACCAACACTAGAAATTGACTAAACCTAACAAAAAGTGTTTGTCAGCCCCATCAAAGCTCATTATCATTTGTTGATTACCAACACTAAGCTCTAGAGTTTTTTGTGTGAAAACATCACTTTCATGTTATGTGTGAGCTAAGTGGCAAGCTTTGAGTGGTGGAGAGGAGTTGTAGATAAATTGAGAGTGAGTAGAGTGAGGTGAGAACTTATGGGACACTATTAGACCACACAAGTGGATTTGCTACAAAGATGGCTACACTTGTGATTAGAAAATCCATAGCTAGAGTGGTTACCCCAATGCTTACCATCCCAACCCACCATTGTCAAGTGGATGAGGTAAGACCATTATACATCGAATGTGTAATTTAATTATGATTTTTAAATTTTTTGAAATAAAGGCAAAAAAGTATAGGGAGGAGGGGGTGAAAGAGTAACTATAGGTTATAAAATGAAATTGGGGAGATTTAGGTAGGTTGAGGGTCAAGGGTAGTTTTAGGGTAGAAAAGGGGTATGGGGGGTTTCAATAGTTCGACCCTAGGGCCAAACTAGTCATCAATGTCAATGTATTTGGTCGACACTAATCGACCTCTAAAGGCTCAATCCTAGTCTAGGGGACTGATGTCGATCAAGTAAGGACTGACATCAGTCTTTACAAAAGTAAGAAGGGGTCAAAGAGGGTCATTTAGGAGGTAACTATGTAACCTAGGGAGAAAATGTTGGATCTTGAGCACCATAAGTTGGGTATTGGAGTGTTTATGAACTTTTAAAGCACATGAAAAGGTTAATTTCATAAAGAAAATAGTTAGGTGTCATTTACTAGGTGAAAATGGTCAAGCTAATCTCAAGAGACCCCATGTCAATTGAGTGCACCTACATAACCCTATGAAGGGTCTTAGGCTGATGTAGTTATCTCAAAGGGGAAACTATGTTAGAGGGATGGTTGGTTGAGATGAACAATTATTGGTTTTAGTTATGTGCTCATTTATGGTTATAGGAAAGATAGGAACTCACACTTCAAGATCAACTCTTGAATCTACTATCAAGGATATGAGCAGATGTCATTCCTAGTGAGTGGGAGCATATCACTATAGTTGGCCTAAGAGGTTTTTAGAGATATGATCAAGTTGTGAGGGATGTGAGATTGATGGTGGTATTGATTGAGTGGTGGGATCCATCCACCAACACCTTCCATCTTCCCATAGGTGAGATGATAATCCTACTAGATGATGTATATTAGATATTGAGGTTACCAATACATGGTGTCAACTTATATCCATGGAGTCAAGATGAGCATGATGTGTTCATGGGAACATTATTTGGAGAGCATGCCAAGGAGATAAAGTACCACTCTATTATCTTAACATATGGGCCCCTATATGAGTATGATGATGATGAGCATAGACTCATAGTCATGCTCATGATTGGAGTGATTTTTTATACATTACTAGATGCAGATAGTAGCAAATTTATAATGGATTTGATAGGTGTATAAGCTGACATGTTGGAGCAGAGGATGGGGTTTACTTAGGGGACTACGTTCCTCACATAGTTGTATAGGGAGTTTTGGGGAATTAGATTATTACATTGATATAGCCTTTGCATGAGTCACCTTTTGCATTGTTTGGCCTATGAGCATATCATAGTGACCATTGGGCTATAGAGTGGACTTCAGATGTTGGAGAGAGTCCATGGCCCATGCATGGATAGATGGTGTGGTCAAATATGTTGAGTAATACAAGATAATGATAGATGCCCTGATACTAACTAATATCATATAGAGACCATATTTAATACTTTCTCTTTTTTTGTGGTAGAGGATATAGCTAAGAGGCACCTATAACATGATGTGGGATGCATGGTAGGAGAGCTGAGGAGGTAGAGAGGATACTAGTAGAGCATGTCAGGTTCCAGTATGGGATTTTATAGGGAGTACCTCCTAATATGCCATGATATAGGAGGTATGACATAGATCTACCCCTACCACTACCATATGAGATAGATGGGCCTAACTTTGAGGAGCTCCTAGTTAGAGTTAATGATGTAGGTTGTATGAGGGCATATAGAGCCTAGTAGGAAGAACAGTATGCCATGATCCCATGGAGACCACCTACTAACATAAAATCTATGCCCATAGAGAGAGATGCTATGATTTAGGATAGGGACACAACACAATCATAGGTATACATTCTATAGGGACAGGTGATAGTGCTACAAGGGTAGCTAATAGTAGTCATAGGGTAAGATTTAGCCTTGCAGACATAGCTAGTGGTAGCATAGTCATAGGTTATGACTGTAGGTGGTAAAGTGACATGGATATAGGCATATCTTATTTCCATGATAGTAGAGAGAGATGCTTTAAGGGATGGTTAAGAAGCTGCACCTCTTCTATCGCCATAAGCACCACCATAGACACCTATTGTTGGCATGATAAGACCACCACAAAACCATAGGCACCTATAGCAAGGAGTATGGGGCCTCCATATATAGTATCAATTAAGAGATACAACATTTCTTTAGTGGATATTGATTATTATACACAGGCCCTTAGGGTGCATCCAAAGATCCCCAAGTATGATGATTATCTAGTATAGTAGCGAATGACTACTTATAACATAGCATCGAGCTCTTGGTGCCATAGATAGGTTGAGGATGTAGGTGACATTGTAGGTTCATGACCACCTCCATGATAGGATTAGTCAACTAATTTTGTATATTTTTTTATTTTGATATGATGTACACACATATACTAGCCTATGTGTTGAAGATGCGAGATGTATATTTTTGAGAGAGAGAGACATATATAATGATGTAACATTGATGTATGCTTTGATATTCAACATATACAAGATGATACCTTTTTTATGACATGATTTTGATTTATATGATGATGATGGTATTATATATATTATTTATTGATGTCATGTTATTATGATGTGAGATATTATAGTTATGGTTATGATGATGTTTACATGTTATTAGGTTATTATAACATTTTCCATATTTGTGATGGTACATGCATAATTGAAGGTTTAGACACATCTTAGCATTTTTACATATATGTGATGGTGTATACATAAAATGTACTATGTTGGGTTTTCATTTCAACATTTGCCATATATGCGATAGTATATGCTTTAAAATGAATGATGTTGATATAGCTTCCATGTGTATTGGTATTCATATAAACTATTGATTAAAATTTTAATTATAATTCACATAACACAAATTATCATTTGTATTAAATGAATGATTGAAATATGGATTATTATTATGGTTACGTTGATTATTAGAAATAATTACTATGATGCTTGCTTATGATAATAAATGTGGTTGATACCAGGCATATAGTTTTAAGTTTAGTGATCAAAACTTATACCAAAGAATTGAAAACAAGCAAGTTTTCACCTCAAGACACAACATATAAAAAGAGAAACTTATAGGTGAACAAGATGGTTAATATGAAAGGCATGATGATCTTTCATTAACAAGGACCATAATGCAACATGGTGAGGCATACAAACATAAGCCCTTTTCATACGCTACACTATTGTCCATATTTTTGTTAGATAAGCGATTGGTTCACTTCATGGTAAGTGAAATCTAAGTCTATTATTTGTGTTTAATAGGTAATAGAGATAGGTGAATAGAGTATTATGAGCAAAGGGGTAAATGGGTAATGAAAACCTTCTAGTGGGATAATATGCCCTTTTTGTAGGTACCCAAGAGCATTCATAGGCAAGTTGATGACATAAGTCTTTTTTATTTTATATATATATATATATATATATATATATATATATATATATATATATATATATATATATGGACTTTAGTCATGGACATGGCTATAAAGGCTTAGGGCTGTCCCTTTATAAGTACAAAACTGCCATACTTTGAATATTGAAAAAAGTGTGAGAGGGAAAAGGGTGAAAGGAAGGTGTGTAAAATAGAAGAAATTTTCCTCAAGGGATGAGCTCATGTTAGATGTTAAGAAATGTGATGCTTGATTAGCAAAAGAATGGTCATAAATGCAATGCATTTGAAAGCTCAGGTTTCAGCTTGCCTTTAAGAGAGGACAAGTAATAAACCCTTGATCCATATTTGTGAGTTATGATATGTGGTCCAAAATAGTTAGGAGAAAACTTGACCTTTTTTATTTTCTCCATGTTAGTCTCATGTTGATTCTTTTTCAGGATGAGATCTTTGATATTGAAATCTTGGTCTTTCAAATGCTTATTATAGGTGCACCTGATTTGCTCTTGATAGATCTAAAGATGGCTTAGAACTACAAGTCGATGTTCATAGAGCAACTCAATTTGGGCCAAGTGTTCTTGGTGAAAATAGTCATTAGAGAGGATATACTATAAGGATATGCAAAGAGAGGGAATTTGGACCTCGAGTTGTAGGATTGCCTTGGTACCTTAAACCAAAAGAAAGGTTTAGCACCCATAGGGGTTTGAATGCTAGTGTGATAGGCCCATAGAGCAAAGGGAATATGCATGTGCCAATCTTTACCAGAGTCACTGGCTACTTTCATGAGAATTTTGGTCAAAGATTTTTTAGAATATTCTCCTTGCCCATTTGCTTATCAATGATAGGGAGATGAGAATCTTAGTTTGATTTTAAAGGCATTGTAGATCCTCTTGATAGATTTATTTTTGAAGGATTTACCATTATCTATAATTATCTTATGTGGAATACCATAATGGAAAATAATTTGATGATTGATAAAGTCAACAATTTTGTTAACTTTTGTGGAGACAAGGGGAATTTCTTCCACCCACTTAGTGAAATATTCTATCACAGTGATGATAGAGTGATGATGGAGAGATGAATATAGGTTAGTCTCACCGATAAGATCTAAATCCCATTGAGATAAGGGCAAAAAATATTGAGCCACATACAAAGCTTGACTTAGTACATGAAAAATATTCACGTGTTGTTGGCATTTGACACAATGCTAAACATAATCACTATAATTTTGGTTAAGGGTTGGCTAATAATAGCCATGTTAAAGAATGCATTTAGAAGTCACATGCTCACTAAAGTGTCCACCACAAATTCCATCATGGACTTCCTTGATGGCATAGGAGACTTCAACGCGAGTTAGACAATAAATAAAGAGGCCATCGAAGCCTCACTTATAGAGAAGACCCCCCAACATGGTGTAATGAATAGTGATTTTGACAAAATCATTCCACTGATTACTAGAAAGATCTAAGGGGATAACACCATAAGTGAGATAGTCCACTAACTATTTGTATCATACACCATTAGAATTGGTGTTTACATTACCAAAAAAGAGGATGTTTGATAAAATATAAGAGGGTAATGTCAGATGATGGATGATAATGTAAATTTTTGAAGAAGATGAAGAGGGAATGTGTGAGGCAAGAGAAGCCATGGTATCAATAAAAATATTTGTCAAATGAGGAATAATTTTCAAGATATAATGGTCAAAAGAGGCCAATAGTGTGTCTACATAGTGTTTATATCACTATAGGATTTCATTCTTACACTTGATTCACCATAATATGGGAGTCTCTATAGATGTGGATGGACTTAACCCCCAGGAAAAGGACTGTCTAAAACCTGATAACAAAGGCCTCATATTTTGCCATATTATTGGTGCACTCAAAATCAAGTATAAAGGATAAGGGCATGGGTTCACCATCGAGAGGAACAAGGATGACCCCTACACCCCCTTTGATTTGACATTTGGACCCATAAAAAATAACATCATTTTATAGGTGGTGTCATCAGTGGAGAGTGTGGTGATGGATTCATCAAGAAATTTGATATTATAAGGTTACATGTCGGGAAGAGGATCATCAACCAATTTGTCTACAATAATTTTCCCCTTGATTGATTTTTGATGAATTAAAATTCAAATCAAACTTAGCGAGAAGCATAAGTGAATGAGCCATGAACTAGTTTTGATAGGTCTTAGAGTGCATATATTTGAGGGGATCGGTGTTGGTGATGATGTAGGTCTTATGATTAAGGAGATAGTGTCAAAGATTATAATCCATGAAGATTAAAGTGAGATAAAGTTTCTTGATATGAGTGTACTAAATTTTAGATGTATAAGCATTTGGCTTATTTAGTAGATAGCTTGCTCCTTTTGGTTTTCATCCCTATGTGCAATCATAGCACCGATGGAGTGACCTATTGCTAAAATATAGAGATAGAAAGGTTGATCCTCCTTAGGTAGAATGAGGATTGGCAAGGATAGAAGATAACCTTTGAAGGAATCAAATGATTTTTGACACTCCTCACTCTACTCAAAGAAGACATTCTGATTCCTTCAAAGGTTATCTTCTTTCCCTAACAATCCTCATTCCACCTAAGGAGGATCAACTTTTATATCTATATATTTTAGCAATGGATCACTCCACTCAAAGAAGACATTATTTTTAAGAAGGTGATGTAATGGTTGACATCTATCTGATAATTCAGAGATAAAATGCTGGATGGACTAAAATTTTCCTTGTATACTATGAAGTTGCTTGAGGCTTTTTAGGTGGAGGCATTTATATAATGGATTAAACCTTAGTAGGATTGACCTCAATTCCATGGAGAGAAATGATAAATCCTAGTAGCTTACTAGAGAGGACCCCAAATATGCACTTCTTTGGGTTAAGATAAATGTTATAACATAGAAGATGGTCAATTATGATCTCGAGGATTGTCAAATGCTCTTGGTGATGCTTAGATTTGTTAAGAAAATCATCCATGTAGTCTTCCATGATGGTGTGAAGGAGGTCATGGAAAATGTAGGTCATCGTATGTTGGTAAGTATCCCTAGCATTTTTCAATCCAAAGAGAATAACACAATGATAAAAGGTTCCCCATGGGGTAATGAAAGTGATTTTATGCTAGTCTTTAGGATCAATCAAGATTTGATTATAACCTTAGAATCCATCCATAAGAGAAATCATCTCATGGCCAATCATAAGATCCACTAGCTAGTTAATGTTAGGAAGAGGGAATTTGTCTTTTGGTCATGCAAGGTTTAAATCATGAAAATTAGTGTAAAGATGAAGTCCCCTTATGGGTTTGGTGACAAGGATGATGTTAAAGACCCATTTTGGATAATTAATGGGTTGAACAAAGTTGATAGACAAGAGGCACTAAACCTCCTCTTTGATGAGAAAGGCAATGCGAGGATGCATCTTGTAAAGCTTTTGATGAATAGGTTTAACTTCATGATTTGTGACAATGTTGTGGATTATGATCACAAGGTCTATGCTAGACATATCTTGTATAAGCAAGCAAAATATTTACTATGATTATTGATTAAAGTGGCATAATCTTTTTGTTTAACAAAATCTAAATATTGGCCAACTTTAAGAATGCGAGGCTTATTTAGAGACTAAAAATTAATATCAATGATTGATTTATTTAGCATATTTTTCATCTCAAAGGGGAATGACTTCTAAATATAGGATCCTTTAGCTCCCATTTAGGTAAGAATGGAGTCATCATCCTGACATTGGATTGTGTTGATTGTCAAAGAGTCATCATCGATCATATCAGGATGAAGGAGGGGAAGGGAACTTATTTCCCCATCATGCTAATAGGTTAAGGGTACTAAGTGAACATCATTCTTGAAAAAAAAACTAGGAGGGATGGATACCTATGAATTGATAGGAGAAGGTGGGAAGATATGTAAGGGTGGAAGAGGTAAAGGCTCCTTAATAATTTAAACACATAAAACCTTATCGAGCTTGGATGGCTCTTTAAAACCCACACCATACCACTTCTTAGATTTTTTAATGGTTTTTTTGTTGGGCTACTTGATGGGTATATGAGTTCCTTGCTCATACTGGCCTAGACCAAACCCTTTCTAGGCACACCTATATAAATAAGTATTAACAAAGCTAGGTTTGCTTAAGAAGGAGAAGTCACGTGTGAAGAGTTGGGTAGAAGGGAGAAGATTTCCCATGGTAGGAACACTATCAATCCCCCATATGTTAGATTTGTGTGAATATTGGGAGGACCATATGGTATGACCATCTTGATTTGGGGATCATACTAGGGATGTGTATGTAATATTCCATACTCTTGTGGAGTATGAAACATATCTAGCATGAGGATATGATATTCACCAAGAGTGAGGTGATTGAAGGCATCCTCCATAGTATCTTTCTCAAGAATCTAAGTCATGGGTAGTTCTAAGCTTGTTGAAGCCTCATAAGTAGAAGGAGGAGCATATGCTTTTAATGGTATAAGGATGCCATTAGGCCTATAAGTCATGTTGCACATCTTAAATAGAGGAAGATTAGCTAGGATGATGTGCATCTAACCCTCATATTCAAATTTAACATAATGGTGGAAAGTTAAGGGCACATAAGTCATGGCCCATATCCATGGATGTCTAAGTAGGATATTATATTAGAATTATCCCTTGAAAACATAGAATATCTATAGAATAGTTTGAGGACCAACACAAATATGAAGCACAACCATGCCAATTGGGGTGGCTATGGTATCATTTAAGGAGAAAAGAGCCACATCTGATTGTAACCTATAGTGATTAGGTAGCTCCAATTTCTTGTTGGCATGAATGGAGATGATATTAATATTGTCACCCCCATCAACCATGACTCTCTTGACATGAGACTAGTTGATATATGTTGTGATGAAAAAAGTGGAGTCCTAGTCATCAAGGTGATGAGCGAGAATCTTAGAATCATTGAAAGAAACTAGGGATACAATATTGAAGGAGCCTAAAAAAGTTGAGAGAGGTTGGGGATAATTAAGCTAAACCTCAACTACTTGAAGGGCCTTAATCAAGGCCTGATGATGCTAAGATAAGCTTTAGATTAACTCATATAGGGTCATCTTCACAGGTGTTTGGTGTAGTTTCTTTACCATGGAGTCTAGAACCATCTCTGAAGATGTTGGTTATGTAGTACCTAAGATAAAAATATTGGGTCTTTAAGGAGGAGTTTAATTTGAAAATGGATGAACCCAAGGTGTTATAACCTTCTCCTTGCCTTTATCCTTTTGATTTTATGACTAAGTGGGCACATGAATTGAGTTAATCTAGAATATAGGTGGTGAAGGTGGTGATGAACTCTTCCATTCATCTTTAGGCTCAAGTTTAGGTGAGGAAGCATGAAAAGTCACAAGTGCAACTTTTAGAGTGATAGGGAAATTTATGAGGGGATCCTCAAAAAGAGTGTCTATACTAAAGTGTTGCTAGATGATAGCCATGAGAGATTTCTAGCTCTCTGTATCATGTCTAGGTGATCAGTGATATAAATAAACCTACATGTCATCGAACTTACAAGGTTTTGGTCGAAGAGGTTGATAAGGATTAATTAGGGGAAGGGTTATGATAGATGATTTCAATAATTTGTGTAAAAGAGAGGCATGAGAGCCTTTGAATGGGTTTGTATTTGGGGTTGACACCTTATTTTCTTTAGGAGGTGTTAGAGGGATTTTTTATGGTGCCTTTTTGGTTTAAGGTGTGACCACAAGTTTTGTTGACACTTTTTTAGTGATAGGTGTCAAGATGCTGAAGGTTGAGGGATCACCATTAGGTAGAGGTAAGATCATTGGTAACTTTGCCTTTTGGTTCCCTAAGATGTAGTGTGATTTAAACAAAGCCAAGGGGTATGGTCCCAAGATTGAATGCAAAGTCTATGGTGTAGTCGGTTGATAAGACTTAAGAAGCTTAAAATTCTTCCTAGGCATAGGAGGGTTCAAATCGAACTCTACTTATGGATGAGTTAGATGGGAGACCTAGTGAATGCCTAAAAATATAATTTGATTTAGTGTGGTAGATGATTGAGATAGTGAAGGTTCTAACATTTGGGTTTGAGCTTCCTTTGGTGGAGGAGAAGGAGCTCAAACCTTGTCAAACACCTTAGGCTAAATGGTTATGAAAGGGTTAGAGATCGAGGACAACTTTTGTTGTGTAGGGAAAGGAGTTTGAGTTGATCCCAAAATGCCACATGATCCAACTTCTTAGAGTCAAGAAAACTAAGATTTCCTATCAACCATAAGAAGGGTTTGGATAACATTGGTATAGGCCTTACTATCACTTCTATAGAAGACTGAGGTGATTATGAAACATGGACATTATTGGTGGTGGACACCTTAGGCTAAAGATGGGTAAGAAACATAATGGGATCCTCATCAACTAAGGTAGGAGAAGATACATGATCCTATGATAGTGGGGGAGGGACTGGCAAAGTTAGCTCCTCAAGTAGATAGAGCATTAGGATAATTTCCCCCTTAACATGTGGATGAGGGACCGGAAAGGTGTTCTCTTCCATGGGTAAAATAAGTGGAAAAATAGGCTTAATATGATTAGGTGTAATCAATCCCTTGACTATCATGAGATTGAATGAAATAGGCTCCTCTATGTGTGAAAAAGGAGTGGACATGGCATTATCTTCCATTGGTTGAGGAGAAACATGTGAAGAAGGATCCCTGAGGGGGAAGAATAAAGGTATGATACCCCCCTCAACATGTGGTTTAAGAGTGGGTAACACATGTTTTCCAAGTAGTATAAGAATAAGAAAAACATGTGTGATGGGAATGGGCACAACAAGCTCTTCATATAGAAGAAGGATAGGTAGAGGAGGGTCCCCTTCTCATGGAAGTTAAAGAGGAAAAATATTTTCCTCTACCTAAAGGAGTGGGACAGGTATGCTAATCTCCTCTACTTAAGGAAGAGGAGAGGGTAGAGTACACTAGATCAGCATTGAGGCAAACACCACATCAATAGTGTGGATTTTATGGTCATGTGTATGCTCAGTCATTTCCTAAACATTATTTTGAGAAGAGGAGTGATTGAGAAATGGATTCCTAAAGACATATAAGTTTTGGTTAGCTGATGCATTGAGATTATCCAAAACTAGATCACTTTTATTGAGCATGTCCTAAATAATGTTCTTGAGGGTCTTACAATTATTAGCATCATGGCCTTTCACTTGATGATAACACAAAATTGGTCCTCTTTGTACCATATGGGTATAATATGAGATGTATCAAAATATATGGGGGACTTGACCTAAGGAAGGGCAATACCTCCTTACCTCAGTAGCGCATCCAACATGGAGGTGTATAACTCCCTAGTTAGAGTGTACTCTCTACATTTATATCATTACTGGAATTACTTCATTAGGTTTTGAGAAGTTAAAGGCTTGGATTGATCTACATTTTCAAAAGATGCTAACTTAATGACTACTACATTAGTTGAGCCTTTAGACTTTTGTTTGGAAGTGGAGGGTTTAGAGGAAGAGGAGTCACTAGGCTTAGAATTTGCATTTTTATTGCATAAATTTACTTAGTCTTTATTTACTACCTAAATCTCAAGCTTTCATGCCATTGTGAAGGCTTCATTGAATGTGTGAAAGGTTTGAACTTAGAGGGTCTAAGAGATGTGCTTGGTGCATGCTCTTGAAAAGAGTTTAATGAGCTCAAGCTGGGGTAATGAGAAGGAGAGTTGATTAATGAGACCTCTCTAATGAGCAACAAAATCAGCTAGAGACTCATCCTCAAATTATCAAATAGAGTAAAGGACTGTGATTGAGACCATTTTAGAGATATTGATTGAGAAATGATCTAAAAATAGCTGAGCAAGCTAGGTGAAGGAAAACAAGGAGTTTTAAGTAATGTAGATATACCAATCTATAGTAGCAACCATAAGGGACATGGGAAAATTATTAAGCAACAATGCATCATCATGTCTTATGAGGTAACAAGCATGTCTGAATGCTCATAAGTGTTATTGTGGGTCTTCCTTGATTTGAAAGTGAGTGAACTTAGGAATGTCCCACTAATTGGGATAAGGATAGATAAGTACTAAAGGATGGATGGGCTCATTGCATATTTGATAATATAAAAGAATGTTTTTTAACTCAAAATAGATGTTGCTTAGCTAGACATATTATCCATCAGCATCTTGATTAGATCTAGAGGGGGATTGGTTTGAGAGGCACTCCCTAAGATATAGGGGTCTACAGAGAGCTTAAAATAACATATGACATAGGTTATTAAATATTGGTAGATGAAACATATAGGTAATGAATCAAAGGTAAAGGGACTGAGGAAAAGGGGGCTTGTCCCATGGGATTTGGAATAAAACCTTGGCTAGGTGCTATCTCCATGGGTTGGGTTATGGTGACACTGGCTAAGGGATAGGTGGTTATGCTTGTATTAATCGATGTTAGAGTAGCTAGGATTGACACAACCAAGTTATGAAATGGGTTATAACTTGGTTGAGTGGCTTGTAGTTACAAGGTTACAAAAAACCCAATGAAAGTTGCATTTAAATATGTGGTGGGAAAAACTAAACTCTGAACATTGGATACAGCTAGGTTACTTATCAAATTAAAAATTTGAGTAACCATAGGGGAAATGTTGGAAACAACTAATGCTATCTGCATTAAGGAAGTAGGCATATCATAAACAAGATCATTAGAAGAGTTATGTGTATGAATCATGACAAGGTAATGGTAGAAGGCTTTAGTTTTATGATCAAGGAATTGAGTAAAATATTGATCACCCTCAGGCACGATGGGTGGCTAACTAGGATTGACATAGCCAAGGGACCTTCCACACTAGGATCATGCTCCATGGAAGGACTAGAAAGAGGAGGTGAAGGTAGAAGATTTTATCAACTTCTATGATCAATGAGAAGCTTCACTTAATTTTGTGTCAAGCCAATGCAAAAGGGAAAAAAAGTTTATCAGACCCTGTATCTGTGAGAAGAAAAAAAATCCAAGTTTGATTAAAATAAGCAGGTGACTTTAGCTTCCTATTTGAGGTAGACTAAAAATTAGAAAAATCCATAAAGACCAATATCAATTACCTAATTGAGGTTAGCATGTAGGAAGGATGTCAACATCAGTACTATGACTAGGGTCAATGGGATAATCAGGGTATCAAAACTAGTAAATTGATCAAGATCAATAACTATGTAACCTAGAAAGGCAAAAAATTCACTATTTAACCAACCTATAAATGAAATCTAATTATAAAAGTGAATGCAACAAGCCTATGTGTCAATAGAGAATACTCAAGGGGAATGGATCTAGGGGTTAACATGTCTAAAAGGTTGAAAAGACTTCATTTTGGATACAAAATGTCCTTACCAACTCAATAGTATAACAAGTAACAAAAAGATAGAAAATATCATACAACCAACTAGCATTAATTCCTAATAATTGTTTTTAGTCTCTTGGTGGCTTATGCCTCAATAAAATTGTATGAAGATGAAGTTGGATAATGAAGGTCCTAGAATATGTCTATAGATGGTTTCAAGAGTTTTGGCTAGAGAGTCATCAATATACAGTTAGGTACAAGAGCCCCAAATCTGTGACTTGTGATTTAGTCTAGCCAGAACACCAAACTAGCTTCATTTACCTGATAATGAAATCCAAGTAAATCCCACTAGAGGATTTAGGTAAAGTTTGAAATGTGTAAGTTGATATGTGGTTTGGAGGTGTGTGAGAAAGTGTGTTATGATTCATTAACTATCCAATTAGTTATATGTGTGACTAATATGCAACAAGCTAGCCAATGATGCAGTAAGTTTTAAACCTAACAGCTGAAGTGTATTTTTAGATGTAAAATAATGAGGAAAGGGAAAGAGTATGAATTTCACTACTTTGATGCACATCCAATGAGTTAAGAAAAAATAAGGTTCTTTTTATCTTTACATAAGATAATGATTTCATTTAGAAGCAATAGAAGAAGAGGTGAGAGAGAAGAGAAAGTTCAATTCATTCCCTTAAGCTAAAAATGAAAGGTGTGGTATATTACTTTATGGAAAACAAAAGGAGAGAATGCAATAATGAAAAATTCACTATTGATGCACTTATATGAATGTTGTTATAAATATAGGAATGAACCCAAGATAAACTCTAGGGTCCCACCAGGCATGCCATAATGTTTCTATCAGTTTTTACTATCTATTTTAAAAGGTAGAAACATAAGTATGAATGCTAGGGATAAGTGATTAAGTACCTAGAATGATGTGCATCATTATAGATGTTGTAGGAAATTCTCTCTGGCTATGAAAGAAGACACTTATGTATAAGAAAACATTAAAGAAAATTGATGTTAGTAGAGATATATGCAGGCTATTGAGTTATGTTCTTGTTCCAATAAGTGTAACACTTCCTTGGGATGGCAGTCCATTATTTATAGATAGAGATTAAAACAAACATAAGTGGAAAGAGAGAGAAAGAGAGGGTTAGAATATTGTTTATCATGTTTTAGGTCTAAATGTGTCAGTGAACAATAAATGTAGGCTAGGTAGGGGAATTATGTTTTGGTGAGGTTGTTTGGGAGGTTTTGGGGTTACTAATATAAAAACATAATGACCAATGTCAGTTAACTAACCGAAATTGATTTAGGTCACTGATGTCAGTTTTGATAATCGATATCAATTGGGGTAATGATATTAGTGGGGTTATGAAAATTTATTTTGGTAAGGGAAATAGATTTTTAGTCTTGTAAAGGGGTCATGAAGAATTGTGAGGGGGTGAGTAAGAATTAGGAAGGGTAAGGTAGAGGTTGATATACTAAGGTAGAGAGATAGAGGTGGAGGAGTGTTACAACTCGTTCATAGAATAAGCTTAGGTTCTATAAGTAGTTAAATAATATATTTGTAAAACTAATATAAAATGACTTTAAAACATGTAAAAACATTGAAATGTACTTAACTAGGTTAGATAGGTAAAAAACTATGATAGATAGATGGTTTTGATGAAGCCTGATGAACTAGTGCATGAACAAATGGGCCAAAGCATATGTTTCTAGTCCATAATGCTCAAAACACTATGTAGTTTCTCAATTCATGATCTAGAATAATTCATGTAGAGTGATAGTAAGCTTGGATGTTGATAGTGATGTTAGAATGCTTTGATAATGAAATCTCTATATGACTCAATGATTTTTTGACCCTATGGTAAATTTTCAAATAGGTCTAAGTAAATGATGTTTATAAGCCCATCGGTGTTGATCGAGGGTTAATCGATGTCAGTTTCCTAAGACTAGGTAAAATAGGCTATATTTAGCCTTTTATCCCACTTCTTACTTTGAGAAATGGATTTTCACATTGGAAAATGATCATAACATGAGGTTGAGAGGTGGTTAGCTAGGTAAGGAGTTATGAGGGGGGAATAATAGGTCCTGGGTTATTAAGATAAAATGGCCAAGTCCTAGGGTGAGTCAGAGAGTGAGAACTGGTCATAGGGTGAGGTGGCCAAAGGAGATTTAACCAATTTAATTAAATAATTAAATTAATTAGATGTGCCTAAAGGGTAAATACATAATTTATGGAATTATATAAGAAAAGGGCCAAGGTGTAATGTAAACTAGGTAATCATGCAAAGGATTAGCGTAATTCTAGTGTCTACAAATACAACTTATATAACAAAATGGAGCAAAATGTAGACATAAAAAAACTACACACAATGGTTTTATATGTCAAACTAGCCCCTAGAGTACTTTGGAACCCTTAGGGACTGTCCCATAACTTGTCAACCCCAAACCTAACCCACCTTGACCAAACTTAACGTTTTACCCTTGACCACTGATGGTCACCCTAACTAGCAATGGTTAGGTTTGACCACTGAAGATCAGGTCCCAACCACCTAAGTATTCAAATCTATTCAAATTTATCCTTATTTTTTATATTTAGCTTGCCTAATTTATGTACAAGCCAATGCATGCAAAAACTAAAAATAGAAAGCTTGTTGAACCCCTTGTTGAACTATTACTTCACCCCTTATTTCTTCCTATAAAAAGAGAAGAGGAGGTTAAATATATCATCATTCACATCCAGAATCAAAGCCTCTTGCATTAGACTTCCTTTTATAAGTATTCTTATAAAAAATTAGCAAACTAACAAGTAAGACAAAGATTTGAAGTGCTACCATCCACCGTTTGATAGCCAAGTATCATTACTATATCAAAATTACTCCAAGCTTCACCAACATATCCCTCAACCATATTAGGATCAGCAACTAGCAAGCTAAGTATCTATTTTCACTAATTAATTACTTTATTTCTATTATAAAACTGACTCAACCCAAACCCACTTTCTATAATCCCATTCTGTAACCTCATCAGACCAATTTCTTGAACTAGACCAAAACCATAGTAACCACTAATGGTCATACTAACTACCAACAATCTATCCTTAACCATCGATGGTTATCCTAACCACTAAAAAGTACCCAACCATCAATGATCACTATGTGGAAAATAAACCTCAAGTTTTTTTCACCCACCATACCTCAATCCAATCCAACTTTCTTTCCTTCTATCTGATCACAAAACCTCACCCTATTTTCTGAACCACACATAATTTAGTTAGCATTAATATCATCTATTTATCACTATAATTAGTTAAATTCACCTATTCATATATGAAAGTAATTTATCTTTCAATTTCAAAACTTAATTATTTAGACGTTTAGATTGATATCCTCTAAGGAAAATTATGCTTCTTGGATCTATCTTGCTAGGCCATCCACCCTAATACCTAACTAATCAATCATTTATTTAGTGATTTTTTATCTACATGTCATTCCTCCCAATCCAAAGAGGATTATCTATAATGTTTTTTATCAATGCGTGCACAACATATCAATTTTTTCTACCATACCATTCTTAATTTTCTTCTAAAGAATAAAAAGTGAAATTTCTCTAAAACACAAACCCCAAAAACCTAGACATAGGTTCACATAGAATTTCAAGATAGTCCTGTAAAGAAGAAATTAACAAGGCTTTTTATAGTGGTAAATCTTTGTTAATTCACAAATATTCTAGTTTTATAAATCTAAATTTAGTGATTCTTTGGGGTATTGAAGAGCTTGGAATTTCCTAATTTTTTTGGATGCAAGTTCATTTTTAGGGTCAGATCACCTACTATTTAAAATAAATTCATTCATATAAATGTTTTTTGCCCATATCTTGAAAGGTAATATAGGTACATTCATCTCACATCAAACATGTAGATGATCATCTACATATGCCAATGATCATCTATATATCTACATATGATGACGACCCTCTGTATATGTCGATGGCTATTCACATATATTGATGGCCATCTGTATATGTCGATGGTCATTTGCTTATGCTGACAACCATCCTCATATACTAATGATAATGTAAAATTGCTGACAATAATCCACATACATTGATGAACATCCATATGATTTATATGACCATCTAAGGTGTGGGTGGTCATCTATATCATATGGACATCCATACGCATCATGTAGACATCCACTGATAAGTACACTTTAACCTAATTGATGATCATCTACAATCAAAAATGATAGTAAAAATAATCAAAACATAAATATTATTATATATTTGTATCCCTCTCAAAAAATTATGCAATTTTAAAAAAATTCATCATAATCTAAGTCTATATACAAAAGTTACAATCTCAAGATGTTGGCTAGGTTTCAATGAACTTGACAGTGAACATCTACATGATGCCAATAGATGTCTAGAGGATGTTGATAGACATACACATGATTTTTTTAGATTTACACATCATGTAAATCTAAAAAAATCATGTGGACATCCACTAACATCATCCAAACATAGATCAACATCATGCAAATGTTTGTCGATAAGTACACTATAACCTAGCCAACTTCCTAAGTCCATAATTTTTTCATACGGACTCAGATTATGATGATTTTATTTTTTAAATTATATAATTTTTCAATAGTAATAAAAATATATAATAATATTTATGTTTAGATAAGTTTTGTATTCATAAAATCTTGATTCACCTACTCCATCACTTGATTTGCCTATATAATTAATCACCTTCTAAATTGATTCACCACCATTATGAATCCAATTCACTTGGGAACCTCTAAGGATTTTTTAATATATCCAAATAAAACTAACCTTGGACATTAGTTCCAATATCAAGACACTAGATCCTCATGGCACTACTATATAAATGTGGCACTACTATCTAATATAGTTTATGACATAGGGATCTAGTTGATAACAGTTAGGCCTTGTTCCATATCAATTTTTAGTAGTGAAATCATTTATATCAGGTGTTTTCCAAATAAGTATTTATTTACATATATTTATTACTATTTTATAAAATAAATTCTAGTCAAATTTGTAATAAATTAGTGGCTATTTTATGCATATTATTTACCTAATTTAGTCTATTTAGCCCTTTAATCAAACATAGTATTTACATAAGTGAAGCCCTAAAAGGTTAAAACACCACAAATTTTAAAATAAGATTAGTGGAGGAAGGTAAATATACCTTAATTGGTTAAATTCTTACTCCTCAAACTCCTCATGAAGTATCCAAGGAAAAGACAACTATTGAGCCAACCAAATCATAATAAAATCCAACTCTTCAAAAGAAAACTCAACCCCCAATCAACCAACACCAAAGGGAAAATACAATTTTTCCAAAGTTACAATCAAAATGAGGGAATATTCCATTCAATATTTTTGAGAAGATGAAGATAGTGACTCTCAATGTCACCATGAGAGAGGCTCTATCCATCCCAACTCAAAGAGACTTATTAAAGGAAGACTTAAGTCATCTTGGTCAAGCAAGTAAAATAAGTATAGTAGGTTCTCATACTATTCTATTCTAACCTAAGGAATGAAATAGTATCCAAATTGGTAAACCCCCTCCATTTTAAATTTCCCTTTTCATTAGAAAAAACCTTATCCATAAGTGTATGATTGATTTTAAGGAAAGAAATTCTATCATGCCTAACAATATAACTGATTTACTAGGTTTAAAGTATGATCCTATATCGAATGGATTGGTTCAATTGGATGGTTTAGTTGTTAAGATTGTGGAGATCATAAAAGTCATAAATTTGACTGTACATACTTGTCTAAGTGTTTTTGTTATCCAAGATATTTTAGTCATTGACTTACCCCCATAATATTATATATGTGTATCACATGACTTCACTACTAAGCTAGGTGGATAATTATCTTCTAATTGGTCTCACATGTTTTTTAAGATAATATATGGCACTAAAGTCACTATAAATTTTGAACCAATCTCCAAAGATCAGATTGAACCTTATTATCCAAATCCCATGAATGTGAATCGCACTATATTTGACCAAGGTGAGGAGGTTGCTAGTCATGAAGCCATCACTCTTATTGAAGAAGTCCCTGATTGCTTGTTTGATGAGTGAGAAAATAAAAACTATGAATTTGATCCATATGATCACATTGAAGAGATTGTATTGTTCACCTAATACATTCTTTAATAGAATTCTATCTTTCCAAATTTTATCAAAGGGCAAGAGAACCTTAAGGGCATGTGGAAATTGTAATTCAATGGTTCTAGGAGTAGGAATGGGGTTGGTGTAGGTATTTTTTTATCTTTCCTTAAAGGGAGAATTAATTTTTCTCATATAGGACACAATTCATCTAAAATAATAATGTACTAGAGTATAAGGCACTCATTCAATGCCTCTAAGTCAATCAAAAGAGAGGGATAAAGTTGATTCAAGTTATTAGGGATAATGAACTAGTTATGAATTAGATTAGAGGCCAAAGTACAATAAAAAATAATTTATTTAAAGCCTAAAAACATAGAGTATGGGACCTCATTAAAGGATTTGATACCTTCAACATATAAGTTATGACAAGTAAGTAGAATGATGATGTAGATAGGCTTACCATAGTGGGATTCCATATGACCTTCCTAATGATGTTATGAAAACTTCAGAGTAGCTTATCAAGATAATAGTTATACCTATAGTTCTTGACAACAAATTTAGTTAGAAATTATTTGAGAATGATGCACAAAACATAAATTTATTATAATATTAAGCTGAGTTATCAGCTATAAACTAACAAAAACTCCAAAATTAGTATGAGCATCAGATCATCCACATGGAGAGAAACAAGTTGCCTAAGTGGCTAGTTACCTTAGAAAGTATATTCAACTCAGATGACTAGCTCAAAGGGGAGAAGAAGAACATGAAGATTAATGATGAAAACTAGAAACCAATAGCAATATCTGATGGTAGGTTTCTAAATGATGGTAAGATATGCCCCCTATCTAAAATTGGTGATTTTTTTGGCCTTTGTAAAATATATGATGACATATTTTCTTGGAGCTACTAGGATCATAGGGGATTTGACCCAATTTTTGCTTAGTATACCATTGCTATTGATCCATATTCCAAACTAGTGACACAAAGTTAGAGGCCTATAAATCCCAATCTTGATCCATTGATGATAAAATAACTTACTAAGTTGATTTAGGATAATATAATATTCTCTATCAAGCATTCCTCCTGAGTGGCCAACCTAATCCTAAGTAGGTAGAAGAATGGGGAGATTAGGATATGTGTGGAATTTAGGTACCTAAATAGATCATCCCTTAAATATCATTACCCCCTTCTATACAGTAAGATTACAAATTAAGTTAGTCCATGCATTAGTAGAAAAAGACCCAAAATAAGCATAAAGGACACAATGTACTAAGCCAACTCCCTCAAAAGGTGATGCTAAGGAAATCTAAGAGCTATTTAAGAAAGGCATATACTATCAAACCTTCCAAAAAGCATACATCCTTCCAAGATCAGCCAAGAAGCATGATTTTCCTAAGATTTGGTACTCCAAGTCTTTGTCAATGAATAGTAACATGTTCCATTATTTCCTAGTGCACCAATGGCTTAGGCTTATGAATTTGATTAATATGTGCAAATATGTAAAGTTTGTCTATTGAAATTTCTGCATAATATTTTTTCATGAATGAAGATTAAAAATGACGATCTTGTCCCTCTTATTTATAGATTTTTGAGAATGATCAGAATCAACCATGACTGTCCATCTTGAGATCAAGATGTGTGGCCATGAATCAATTCAATTTTTGAGGGACAAGTGATAATATCCCCATTAATATTTGGAATAATGGGGCATTAATGAGGCATGGGAGGGCTTAATCTTGTTATTCATTCCATTAATATCTTATGGATGATACCCCATTGATGATGTCTTAGGGTGATGTCTATTTGAGAAATGAATTTATAATTAATAAATTTTCAATAACTTCTATGGATTTTTCACTTAAAATCTTGATTTGATTTAATTTACTTAATTGGGTTTAATTAATTTTATACAATTCTTTGGAAATTGGCTATTCATTTAATCAAAATGGTCCAAATGTCAATTTAATGAGTCATAATTTTACTAAATTATAATTAGAATATGATGTTATTTATATACAAAACACTATCCCAATTAGAGCATTGTGGATGCAAAATAACACATGCATGTAATGTGTGTTTCTAAACTAAAAGAATTCATTAGTCTAAAGCATCATGTTACGTGATCATAATTTCACTTGAAGTGATTTAATAAAAGATAATAATCACATAAAATACAATACCCCATTTAGAGATACGTTAGCCTAAATCAGAATGTATACATGAAAAGTTCAAACCATTTAGTGTGTTTTTGTGATTTTGACATAAATTATGCATTATCATAGAATATTTTTTAAATTGATAATTTTATCATAATAGTGATAGGAATTATATGTATACATTTTGCCTCTTTTTGAGTAGGCATGGTGAGACATTAGGTCAAAGCAAGGTCTTTTCAAAGAATGAAAGAGTTGTTAAGAAGAAGCTGGAAGGTAATTATTGAATAAATGACCCATGATGCCCCCTTAAAAGGGCATGTGAGGATGAAAAAAAGAAGGATGGGATCTCTAAAAAGAGACAAAGAGTGAAATTAACTCATGGATGAGAATAGATCGGTATGATCCCATGATTATATGCATGGATTCCAAATGATAAAAAATAAAATAGAATATAATGGGACCCAATGTGGGGGGAAGGAGGAAGGGGGAAGAATGCAATCCTAAAATAGAATATTTACACTTTGACATTCCCAAAAGAGGGTGAAATTTATGGGCTTACAGAATGATCAATCTCAAGATAAGTTTCATTACTCTAGAGAAAGGAAAAAATAAAATAATAATGTTCCCTAGTAGAGTGGATTTGAGTGGTTGATAAATTGATTTTTCCCTAGTAGGGTTGATTTTGACCATTAATAAATATTGTGCCCCAATAGGGAAAATTAGAAACCATAGCTCAAGAATATAACTTAATGCATAGATTAAATATGAGTAGGCAAAAACACATGTGCAAGGGTCTAATGACTAAAAAAGCCACAAAAAAATAGGCATACGCATATGTATAAAGTGATTACAGAGATGATTCGAAGAATGAGGGTGGCTGAACAAACCTATGATACATCATATATCCAAGTGCCACCTACATAATCCAAATGGACCTCAATATAATGTAGTTCTCCTAGAAGTGGAAGAAAATGGAATGAGGAAATAAGAATAGAATAAAGATTAAACAATGTTCAATTTTGAAATCATGTTAGTGAGCAGATATATAGGATAGTGTGTTTAGTGGGTGATATAATATAATTTTAAGAGATGGACGTCCCAAACTAATTATATAAATAATCAGTTAAACTCATAGTGTATGTCAAGAAATGCACATCTTACATAGAGTCTCATTTTAGGTATGGTTTATTTGGAAATTATCTTTAGATATTTATTAACTTTTGGACTTGGATCACTTGGTGTTTACTTTCACAAAATGAAATTATGCATCATAAGTATGAATGACTTATAATGACATTGTATTTTGATTATGATTGGCTAGTTAAATGTGAATATTTATAACTAAGGATAATGATTTAAACCTACCAACACTAGAGTCACAACTATTTACATTTAAATAAAAACAAATATAAACAACAAAACAAATAACAAAATACAAAAATTGCAATCTAACTTAAAATGAAGATATGAACAATCAAGATTTAAGTAGGAATAAGAATGTATAGAAGTAAATCAAGAACAACTTAATAAATAACATGAAAGCAAGATATGAATAGTCAATATCCATGTGTATTAAAAAATTGTACTTAAGAAAAAAATAAAAGAACAAGTTAAATATAATGCTAAACAAATCAAGTCTAACTGAAAACTAGATTAAAGTGGTTATAAAATGTATTTGAACTCAAAAGAAGAAAATAAGACAAGACAAGATAAAATAATTGAACAAAAGATAACAAGATAGGCACAATAAAACACTAAGAAACAAATAATAAGCCACTAATAAAAATGCATGAATAACAATACAACAATAGAGAAAATAATAATGCAAAAAAATGATAATGAAATAACAACAAAACACTAATAAGGAAAGTAATAACATAACATAATGTAAGTACAAATTAACAAATGAACAACAAACCACTAGTAAAAAGAAATGGATAAATAATAAAGCATGACAAAACAATAAAAGCAAATAAACACACACAAACAAAGGTTAATAATAATGTTAGTGAAACTATAAAATAACTATTCATGTACATGTAACAAAGGCATTACTATTTATGATAGGGTGACCCCTAATCTAATAAATAATGAGACTAACAAAACAAAACAAGAAAAAAAGACACAAAGTTGACCTTAAGTGGTAGGGATATAACACAACAAAATGGGGGAAAAAGAAGAAAAGGAAGGGGTATTCGAGATGACTCTAGATGTACGAGACAAGTGGATGCTGCCTATATACTTCCATGGACATGAGATCCAACATGAAATTTAGGCCAAATATAGTTCTCCTGAGCAATGGGATAGAAAAAAGTGATGATAAGAAAACATGATTGATGTTGTAGAGGAAATAAGGAAAATGAGCTCATAAAATGGTGAGAGCATTCAAATGAGTGCTCAAAAATGACAAGAGTGTGGGATGAATTTGCTCACAAAATGGCAAGAATGTATCAAATGAGTGCTCACAAAATGGTGAAAGTATAGGATCAAAATAAATAAAAGCGTAAGATAATGTTTTTGTTTGTTTTTTCAATTGATTTATAATGTTTTTATGTTTTTGGGATACGTATTAGAAATGAAATATTAACGAAAGGCCTAGGGGACTACCTAACTAAATAGATGCATGTCAATAGGTAAGATTTCAAAAAATAGCTTGATTGAATGCTATAGGATCATGAATATAAACAATGGCATAGGGAACCATCTAATGAAGGAGATACACATCAAAGAGTAGAATTTCCAATAATAGCTAAAGTCAGCTGCAACAACCCTCATGGAAGAAGAACATTTTCAGATATCTTAAGTCATCAGATATTGACAAGATACCACTCATAAAATGGTTAGAGTGTTTGATTAATTTGATCACAAAATGGCAAGAGGTACGGAAAAGGGGGATTGAGTGACCTCAATTTGAATCAAACATGACCCAAATAGTCCCATTAAGAACTTAAATTATAGTAGTTCTACCCACACAAAAGGTGCTGAGAATTGACCAGGTAATAACAAGTTCATGAATTAAAGAAAATAAAATTAGAAATGGAAAGGTGATGTGGTAATGCATGATAAAAGGTGTAGTTCCTAATTTTCCCATAGGTAGTTACAATTAAGAAACAATGATATAGGTTAGTGATACTAATTTTTCCATAGTCAGTTATAATTAGTAACATAATGTGGAATATTGATTTGTCCAAAGGAGATTATATTCAGTAACACAAGGTAGATCACTGATTTTCCCATAGGTGATTATAATTAATGGCACTATTCAAATGTAGATGAAAGATAACTTTCTAGATTCACTACCACACTACTTTCATAGACTACCATTTAAACATGGAATTTTGAAATTGCTAAAACTAGATCAGAATCCTCTCATAGAAGGTGATGAAAGAAATAACAAAACCAAAGTAAAAAGGGGTAGGTAGGGTAGGTCAAAATGAACTTTGGTCAATAGTAAAGGTGTGGTAAAATGACATAAGGAAAAATGATAGGATGGAAATTGGATATAATGGTAATAGGGTTGCCCCTAAATGATAAGATAAGATAAATGGAAAATGGAAAATATTTTTTCTACTCTTTCTTATCTGGAGATGCTCATCCTAGTCAACATATGAGACAACTAGATTAATCAATCATAAAAATTGCTAACCCACACCCTTTTTGAATAGTTAATCTATCAAAAAGCTACTACAACTTTAGACTCGAAGAATGTTTTTGTGATCTTGATTGGTCATTGATTCTATTTCTATCAACCGTCAAGACATGATGTCTTCATAGCCTCAATAAAGGAAAGTGCAGTTAGGGCTGGTAAATATGGAAAAATAATGGTAAATAGGCCTAGTTTAATAGTGTGAAGGTGGGTGATAATGAAATGTATAATGGTTTGGAAACAAATATAGATTGGTATTTTTAGGCACACATAATGTTTTTGATTATAGATTCAACATAATTTTGGTTATGGTAGAGCTAAAGACTTTTAAATATGCTCTCGATAGGACCACAAGATTTTTCTATTATTTGAACTTGAGCATAGCTACCATCTAATTATGTTATAGAGTGGAAGTTGTATTGACATAATATTTGATAATGTCTTCATCAATAAGTGAAAACCTATTGTGCCCAGCTATTGGTGCCTTGAAGTGATTTTCACCAATGAATTTGTCTTGATTATTCCATAACACCTCCAAAGAGGTTTCACTAAGAAATTATAAATTTTGAGTATGATTTTGTTCTAATGCCTCAAATAAGGTTTCACTAGAAGATGCTGAGTTTAGACATTGATTGTACCCTAGCACCTTTGAAAAGGTTTCACTAGGAGATTATTCTTCTTCTTCATTAATGTGGTCTTGGTCGATGGTATTCTAAAAATTATATGTCACTATGGGTATAATTAAATAAGGTGTGATTTTTTTGATCCCAATCGACACTCATGAGAGATAGAATGTCAATATAATGGCTAGGTTAGTTGGTGATAATGAGATATTAAATGACAATGGAATGGGAAGAGTAACCACAATCTTCATAGAAGATACTAGGATAGCTTGTGTCGATGCTAAAGTAATCATCCTAAAAAACCATAGAAAGATCAAAAATATATTCAAATTGATCTACAAGGCAAGAGTAACCAATTTTATAATAACCATGACTATATTTTGATGTTGAAGCTAATTTTGACTCAAAAGATGCTAAATCTAATGTTAATATTGATCTTGATTCTTATTTTGATGATAAATTTAATGTTGGTTCAATAATAAATCCTAACTTTAACGTTGATTATTCATCTGGTGTGGATGCTATTACAATGATATCTTATTAAATGTTTGGTATTAGACAAGTAATAGCCTATGATGGCATAATGGGATCTATAAAAATAGATTCATGTAAGAAAGGCTCAACATAGACTGGCTCATCTAGGTGAAGCTCCTCAAAGAGAGGGAACAAATTGATGGGGTGACTCTACAAAGATTATATTATCAAAGTGAGACTCCTTAATAAGGGTAGAAAGGTCAAGGGATAACTCCATAGAGATTGGCTTGTCAAAGGGGTGGGGATATTTAAAAGTAGGACAATGGTTGAGATAATGATTTGTCTAAAGGTAGTTATAATAATTAAGAAGTGACTCAACAAAGAATGGCTTGTTAGAGTGATACTCTTGAAGAAAAAGTATAGTATCAAAGGGTGATTCATCATAGGCTGACTCATCATAAATAGGTGTTTCAATAAAAACATCACAGCCTTAGTTTATAATTGGTTTCAAAATATCAATTTCAAACACATTGTGGTCCTTAAAAGATGGATTTTAAAGTGGTAATGGTTAGCTTTGTTGTGTCTCAAAGACTAACATGGATTTTATAAAGTGGGGAATAGTTGACACTATATGATTAATGACTTATGGTTCAATAATGGGCTCTCCAAAAATTAGACTATCAAAGAAGGGGTCAACAAGATTGGATCATCAAATTAATGTTCCTCAATAATAGGTTCAATAAATACTGGTGGTGGTCCTAAAATGGTAATGACTAGGAATTTAAAAGTTTGTTTAATAACATAAGCCAATAGAGGAAGGCTTGAAATAGTGACCTTCAGGTACTACAGAGTTTGGTTTCTCACATAGGCTGAATGAGGGGAACTGATAATGGTAATATTTGAGTGCTATAGAGTTTGGTTTCTCATATAAGCCTAATGAGGATAACCTAAAATGGTAACCTTTGAGCATTGTATATTTTGGTGTTTCATGCAATTCAAATGAGGATAAACTAAAAAATGGTAACCTTTGGGCACTGCAAATCTTGGTAGCTCATGCAGTTTGAAGGAGGATAACCTAAAATGGTAACCTTTGGATAGTATAAAACTTGATTGCTAATGCATGTCAAAGGAGGAGAATATGGTTGGCATATGAAAATCAACATGTATTGGTTTGGTAATTATGAACTAGGCCTAAAGAGGGAGATATCCTCAAACATGATAGAGTGCTCTTATCTATCATAAAAATTCTCTTCCTTATAACTAGGGTCATAAGAGACCCCATTGTGAGTATACCTTTCTGTCATGCTTAAAGACATTTTTATTCATTTTCTAAGATGTGAAATGTGTTTTGTAAATGTTAAAAGGTGTGTTTTGTATTTATTCAAGAAAATGACAAGGTAAGATGAGACTATAATAGAATAAGTGTCTTAGTACCAAAAAATTAAAATAAATGGTTAAAAAAATACTCAACTTTCGTGGGATAAAATCATAAAATTAGATGAGGGTAAGATGAATTTGGAACCTAAAGTATAGGCTAGCACAACAAACTTAGGTCAGAGATATGTCAATATTGTAAGATCTAGATATGACTATGATGAGTTGTGACTAGAAAATTAGAAGAGGTTATTTTTGATTAGGAAGATAACAATGCAAACCAATAATCTCAAAACATGAATTAACATAAGAAATCCTAAGTATAAAGCTAAAATCAAATAGGAAACACAATGCTGTCTCATGGTAATAGGATGTAGAATGGTCTAAGAACTTAGAGAGTGACTGAATACAAGATAATCTAAGTCCCCAATGAGAATATAATGATGATAAGTCTAGTAAATATCCTTTAATTCAAATGGTAAATATTACCCAAGTTTAATCAAACCAAGTGCAAACAACAAACAGATAACACCTTGGCCTAGAACTTAGAAGGGTGAGATTTTGAATTTTAGATTAAAAATGAAGGACTTTGAAATTTTCCAAAGAGGGAAAATGGTCTAGAATAAAAGGGGTAACATGACAACATTATTTTGAAAATAAAAACATAATGTTCTAAATGATGATTTGAAAAAGGTAAAAAAATAATTGATTTGGTCAATGTAATGCCTCTTTATTCATACAAAATGTTTTATAACAAAAGTGTTTGGTTTTATGACATGTTTTGGTTTTCAAATAGTTTTAGACTTGAAAAATACCAAGAAAGTAAAGTATTAAATTAAAAACACCTAAGTGTAATGTCCAAAGTCCTAAAACTAACAACGTTGCATGGTACTATCGAATTTCATCTATATGCATGCTCTTGAGAGGATTTTGATTTTTAATCAAAATACAAATGCATGAAAAGTAGGGATTTTAAGTGCCCTCTTATCTCAATAGATTTTATGGTGACATGAAAATTTAGGATACTTGCCTTATATCAACAATATGTCCACGATAAGTGGGGTTATTATAATTATTATAAAAATAAATTTTTGTATGTCTAGATGGTCCAAAGTATGGATAACACTAGAGATACAATCACATTAATTGGATCCATGTGAATTATCTTGTTATGAAATGTCTTATCCTTTTCACAACTACTACATCTATTGCTTTCTCAATATAGTGCAATGTCTGAATTACCCTTATGATCTAAGTTGGATTACCACTAATAGAGCTTATTTTAACTACTCAAAACAAGCATCCCAATGGGTCATTCTTTATTTATATACCTTTCCATGGAGTGGGATTTAAATGATGTTGGGAGATGAATTCGTAGGTCAATTCTTTCCTAGAGAACCCCTAAGAAGGCTATGAACTCCTAATCACAATCCAAGATGCATAAAAATAAAAGACAAATGAAAAGACTTTAGGGTCACAATTGGGTCACCCAACTCATACAAATTTGGAGAGGGCCTTAATGATGTTCTTTTCATGTTTTCTAGACTAATAGTAACCAAGGTAAATAAAGAACACTTTTGGTCACCTGAATTCCCTAAAGGGGATAGGGGGAGAGCATACATACATCAATCATTTTATGAAATTAAATAACTTTTAAAGTACAATAATAAAGCAAACAACACTTAATAATGTGTATCTAAGTGTGAGAGTTTATTTTTTTTCACTAAAGTGATATGTGTTATGAAATTTTGGCCCCTTGGCTTTAGTTGAAAAATTTGCAAAAAATTCACAAAAAACTAGGCATAAAAACAACTAGATTTATTTTAGGCACCAAAATAAAATGTTCAAGACTTCACCACTTTAAAAAATTTTCCTTTTTCCAACTTAGGAACTACAATTTTTATAGGGTTTCTACCTCCTTAAAATCCCAAAGGTAAGTGAGAAAACAAGATTTCAAAATAAGCTCTCAAATTTCTATTTTTCTATCTTATAGACTGATGTTGATCCATGCAGGGATTGATGTCAGTTCAAATAAATTGATGACAATCGATTCATAAAGGGGTTGACATTGATCAACAATAATTGAAATCAGTTCTTACAACAAACATAGGAAAAATATGGGTTTTCATTTTAAAAAAAAAAACTAAAACAAGCATAAAAAAACCAAACTCTCTCTGGATCTTGCAAGCAAAAGGTCAAGTAGATAATATAAAAGTGTTTAAACACAAAATAAAAAATAGAAAACTTCTATAAAAACCCATTAATCACATTTCATGCCCTTCTCTATTATTCACATAGAAACTGATGCTAGTTATGGGAGAATTAACATCAATCTAAGAGGATCGATGCCAACCTCTATGTAAATGGTGTCCCTAAAAAAGTATAAATACATGAAAAATGAAGGTAAAACATGAATTTTAAAGATTATTAAGCATTCATTAGAAACTCTAAGAGTTATATACTAATCTCCTTGCTTATAAGGGATACATAGTCCTATTGGGCATGCCAACATGTAGAGCAAGATTAAAAATCAATTTAGTCCATACATTAGTATAAAAAACCCAAAATAAGCGTAAACGATATAATGTGTTAAGCCTTCTCCCTCAAGGGGTTTTTCTAAGGAAATATAAGAGATATTTAAGAAATGCATATACCATGAAACGTTCCTAAGAGAATCCCTCCTTCCAAGAGTAGATAAGAAGTGTGATTTTCCTTAAATTTGGTGCTCCAATTATTTTTTAATGAAGAGTAGCATGCTCCTCCATCATTTCTTAGTGCACCAATGGCTTAGTCTCATGAATTTAATCAATATGTACAAATAGGTGAAGTTTGTCTATTGAATTTTCTCTATAATAAGTCTATATGAATGAAGCTTAAAAATGATGGTCTTGGCCCTGTTATTTATAGCTTTTTAAAAATTATCAAAATTAACCATGACCATCCATCTTGGGATCAAGATGTGTGGCCTTGAATCAATTCAATTTTAGAGGGATAAGCCATAAATATCCCCATTAATATTTAGAATAATAGGGTATAAATTAGGCATGGGAGAGATTAATCTTGATATTTGTTCCATTAATGGCTTATGGATGCCACCCCACTAATGATCTCACAACATGATGCAGATTTGAGGAATGAACTTCTAATTAATAGAATTTTAATAACTATCATGGATTTTTCACTTAAGCACTTGATTTGGTTTAATTTGTTTAAGTGGGTTTAATTATTTTTTGTAATTCTTTGAAAATTGGTTGTTCGTTTAATCAAACTAGTCTACATGTCAATTTACCAAGTCATAATTTTATTGGAGTCTAATTATAAGATAGTGTTAGTTGTGTATGAAATAATGCCCTAATTAGATCATTGTGGATGTGAAATAACACATGCATGTAATGTGTGCTTCCAAATTAGAAGAATTCAGTGGTCTAGAGCATCATTTTACATCATCACAATTTGACTAAAATTGATTTAATAAAAGATTATAATCACATAAAATGCATTTCCCTATTCAAGGATACATTAGCCTAAATGAGAACATGTATGTGACAATTTCGAACCATTTAGTGCATTTTAGTGATTTTGGCCCATATTATGCATTATCATATGATATTGCTTAAATTGAAAATTTTATAATAATAGTGATATGAATTGGATGTTTACACCTTCCAACCATAGATAAAATCCTCCAAACTATAGTAGAAGCTAAGAGGTTTTCCATTCTATATCGCTGCTCAAGATATAACCAAATCCTTGTGCAAGAATGTTATCAATACAAGATAGATTTTACCAGAAAATGGGATACTTATGATTATGAGAAAATCCCTTTTGGGTTGACCAATACTAGTGAAACCTTTAAAAGGGCCATGTCTATGGCATATGTATGCCTTATTAATGACATTATCTTGGTTTACTTGGATGAGAAAACTATTTTTTCCAAGAATGCAACTGATCACTTGGATCACTTGAGGTAAAAATTTGATAGATGTAGAGAGTTTGGGGTGTCCTTGAACCTAAAAAAGTATGTATTTTCTATCCATAAAGGTAAGATATTGGTGCATGTGGTTTTCAAGGATGGCCTATGAATTTATCTAAAGAAGTTGTAAGCAATCTTGGCTCTCTCACTTGCAAGTCAGAAGAAGGGCCTTCAAAGCTTCCTAGGTAAGATCAAATTTGTGAGAAGGTTAATTTTTATCTTTACTTCTTTAGTAAATCCTCTAAATATTATGTTAAAGAAAAATTAGAATCTTAGCTAGTTCAAATAGGGGAGAAATAGTTTTGAAGCAATTAATCAAGCCATAGCCTAAGATCCCACTCTCATAAATCTTGATTTTGTAAAATATTTCATCATATATGCCTTTGAAAGTGATGATAATATCTCAAAAGTATTGGTATAATAGAATAGTGATTAATTGGAGCATCTAATTTCATTTTTTAGTCAAGTCCTTAAAGATTATGAGTTGAGGTACACTTTTGTGGAAAAATAAGCACTTGTTGTTATATAGAGCCTTAATAAGTTCTGGCACATGGTCTATAATAATAGGATTCAAGTGATGGCTTCACACCCAAGTGTCAAATACCTCCTTCTAAGATATGATTTAAATGAGAAGAGATTTGGTTGGATAACAAAAGTGATGGAATATGATGTATAAATCAATGTTACCAAACTAGTGAGATGAAAATGGATATGTTAATAGTTAGAATTAGACCTTTAAGATGATAAAAATTCTATCCTAGTGATAAAACATGATCAACAACCAACTTCACCTGCACTTCCTTAAAGTTTCATTGAAGACATGATCAAAGTCATCTAAACTGGTGAATATCCCCAAGGTTTAGACAAAACTAAAAGGAGATACTTTTGATTTTAATCTATTCCATATGTCTTTGTAGATGAAATCTTATTTATAAAATACCTTAATGGTGTCCTCTTGAGATGTGTTGAGTCATTTAAAATTAATAAGATACTAGAAGTTTTCCATGCTGGCCTATCAGGAGGCCATTTTTCTCCCAAGACTATTGCTATCAAGATAATGAGGACTAGTTACTATTAGTCTAACTTATTAAAATATGCACACACATGGGTTAGAAGATATAATAAGCATTACTTATTATTAGAAAAGTAAAATTTATTAACCCTCCCTCTCCATACCATCTAGGTAGAGTAACCCTTCATGTAATGGGGTTTTGAATTCATTAGTATGATTAACCTACCTTAAAGTGTTGGTTATAAGTGGGTGTTTACTAACATACATTACTTCACGAGGTGAAAATATGTAGTATCACTCAAGGAAGCTAATGAGACATCTATGCTAGATTTATATGAAGGTATTGTCACTTGATTTGGTATTCCAGTTGCTATCATATCTGATAATACTATGGTTTATACTCACACTAAGATCTATGAATGGGTATTAAGGCATGGTATTAATTTGATCACTTATTGTAATTATTAATCAAAAGGTAGTGGATTGATAGAGTCTACAAACAAGAATCTCATATGGATCATCAAAAGGACTATGGAGGAAAACCTAAGAGCTTGGCACACTAAACTAAAAACAACCTTATGCGCTAATAGAATCATTCCTAAGAGAGATACTAGTAACCCCCATTCATTTTGGTCTATGGGAGAGAAGAAAGGCTACCATTATCACTTGATTTATCATCCCTTGAGCTCACTCATTAGCTAAAAAATCATGCTATGACTGTGAGGATAAAAAAACTCAAGGAGTTAGAGAAAGTTAGAAATTAGGTAATGCACACTATGGAGCTTCACCAAGCTCAAGTAAAGAGGGATTTTGATAGAAGGGAAATTGATATATTCTTCTAAGGAGACTTGGTGTTGACATGTGATGAAGATAAGGCCAAAGATAGAAAAAACACCAAGTTTTATGCCATATGGAGTGTCCCTTATGTCTTTATTAGCTGCAAACAATCCAATACTTTTTAGATCTCTAGCTAAATGGAGAAGAGATACCAAACCTAGTTAATGGGATTTATTTGAATCACTATTCTTGAGTTTATTTTATACTTTATACATAGTAGGTTAGCTATTTTTACTTCTTTCAAGTGATAATTACAAATTTCTTGAGTAGCCTAGTTATTCATCTTTTCCCCTAAGTGTTATTGAACATGTTGTTGTTATTAATTATTTATTTATGATTTGGAAGTATTTTTAGTCATCATAAGGCTATTATAATAGAGTGTCACTTTTATACTGAGTTCTTTCTTGACTCCATGCCCAATGGATTTGATAAGACAATTGGTCTAAGTGTTTAGGTAGGCAAATACCCCTTGGAGGTCACCATAATGTTGGCTTTGTTATCCAACCTTTGTCCCTTGTACACTCACAAACTTAGATAGGGGTATTTTTTTTAAAAACTTATTTGATTACAAGCTCCACAACACCTTCATGATGACTATTATGGCTTAGAATTAGGGATGTCCAAGATTACTCATGTTTCCTAAGTAGATTTTTCTTCTTTGAGACCATAGGCATATTTGATATCTTAGGTTGGCATGGTCCTTCATCAAAGAGTGTATCAAAACTATTATGTGAAATAATTATGTCCTTGCTAAAACTCCATTAAATAACCAATAATTTCTAAATTACCTGTATTAGAGCCTAAATGGATGTCTACCAATGTAAAAGGTTTGTCAAAAGTAGTCCATAGGTTCATGTTTAAGTCAGGGTATTTTGAAAGGTGTTTCAATTAAGAATGTGTCTAAAAAGGACTTATACCAAGTTTTAAAGTCATTAAATAAGTATTGAAACATTCAAAAAGGTATTCATAATCCCTCATTATGGTTTAATTATAGGTACACCTAGAAATGGTCCACTCTCCTAAGTATTTTCTTCATTGTCAAAATTTAACACCCTAAATGAGGTCTTAAGTTGATGTTTGAAATTGAAAAGGGCATAGATATTTATAAATGTATGGATTCATTTAAAATATTATATAATGTCATACCAACCTTATTGGGGTTCATTCCATGGTTAGTGTCTTCATTGTCCATGTCTTGAGGGTGAATGCATCCAAAAGAGCCTAATGCATTTATGAGCATCATATTAGCTTCTATAGGTTTACTGAAGTGATTTAAAATTAAAAAAATAAATTTAAAAAGAGTCTTAAGAGGCATAATAAAACCATGAACACATTAAAAAGTCTTAAAATGTGATTATAAGTCCATAAAGGGTCAAGGGGTTTTGTTGCATCCATTGAAGGCATTAAAGAGGGAAATAAATGTTTTATAATGTCTCATAAAGTAATTATAATATTATAGGGATATTTATGAACCTTCATCCTTTAAAAAAGGTCAAAATTTGTTGAACCTAATGATTTACATCTTTTATTTCCTCTTGGTGACATTCAATTCTCTCAATGTGGAGGAGTGTACTTGACCTCATCCAAATTATTATCCATACCAAAGCATGCTCATGGCATCTTCATTATTTTAGGAGTGTTTTGTATCAGATTTAACTTTTTAAGCTTATAGATTTTAATCCCTAGTTTTTAAATAGGCTAAGTATAGTAAATTATGGTATAAATATGTAATAAATACAACCAACGATTTGTAATATAATTGACCTAGTTTGACCTTTATAAAAATAATAATAAATGATGTAAACATGTACTTAGATAAAAATTGAATGATATGGGAGATTTAGATACTAAAAATTGGGACAAGAGTTAATTTGAGTGTCATGAATAAGATATAAGTGTCAAATCCTTTCCTACATAATAATACCCTAACTAGATAATAGTTCGAATGGTTCTAGTGTCCTCTTTTTGGTGCTAGTGTCGTCATTTTGGCACTGTTGTCTTTTGTGGAAAATTATTTAGAGATTTTAGGTGCACCTATGTTTTAGCTTTCTAAGCCTTTTCCTATGTGCATGGGTTTTGATTCCTTATCAGTGACCTATTTTAACTAATTTTATATGCGAGCCCTATACCTTCAAGTTTTTAGGGTATCTAATTAACACAAGTAGAAAAGTGTGATGTTAGTGGGGTAGCTTTGACATCTTCAACATAATGTTATGATGAGAGATTACTACATGCCAATACTTCAAGGAGGTATCAATCTCAATGTAGTTATCCCCATCTAAGTGCTGGTGCAAGTGCAAGTGAATCTAGTATGAATGTTATCTTACGTGATTTAAGTGTGTTTGATAATGTAAATCTAAGTAATTTGATTTTAAAAATATTGTAGATGGATTATATGTAAAATTAGGGAAGAATAGGGATTGATAATGTTAATTATCCATAATTTTTTTGATTTAATTTGTGTTTTTACATATTATTTCCATCTAGTAGATAATGGGATAAAATTCATGCATTTAATTTATTCTAGTGCTTATGTGATTCTTAAAAGAGGTATAGGTTGACCCTAGATGGTTTTTGATTTTAAAAGATATTCGTTGGTGGCAAAATGTGGGAAAAGGACACTAGCACCATTGGCACTACTGTCCAAATTATGGTACTAGTTTCTAGGTGGTATAAACTAAGGCACATAAGGCCAGGATACTAAGGTGAGTGTTTAGGACTACTTTAAATATGTTTACGGATGTGTGTGGCTTAAAAATAGGCTAGATAAGTGTATAAATATCCCCTAAGATAGGTCTATGGATAATCTAGGGATGAGTGGTCTCAAGTAACACTCTTAGCACAAAAGTTTCATTTTTAGATGATTACATTTTCCCAACACCTTATTCTAGAAATGGAACAAAGAAAAATGACTAGGATAAAGGAAAAATAATATACTTGGACTTACCTAAGAGTTGAAGACCATGAATTTGGGATTGAGTGTGTGAATAATGCTTTATTATGTGTCCTATAATGAAATGTGCATAAATTAGTACTCACTTAAAAGTAAATGGAAAAATTGAGTAAAGAGATAAGAGAGAGGAAAAGACTGAATACACCTCATTGGGTATGAAAACTAATGCATAATATTAGTGACATACTCTATGTGTGCATGTGTAGATAGTGATAAATTAGTGAATAACTTGGACTGAGATAATGGTTTTTTGAATCTCGATGTATGGGTGATTCAAGAACTCGATCCAGTTTTGACTCCGTCATTACCCACCCCTATTTGGTAAATCATGACCTATGAATAGTTTGGATTGGACTGATGGTTTTTCCAACCCTCTCATGTAGGTGGATCAAGAACTCAAGTAGACTATAAATCCATCATTTCTTACTCATGTGTAGTAAATGCATATGAAATTAAAACTATGTGATGTAACTGAAACTATATAAGATGGCTCTCGGCCACTCATAAACTCAAAAATGTAAAATTATTATGCACCACTTTGGAATGCCAATCACTATAGATGGAGTAAGTCAGTGATATGGTATATAGAATAGAACATGGTGTCTGGTGTATAAAACATATTAAATAACATGGAATTTTTCATTCCATATTATCAACTCATGCATAAGTGATCATACAATAATAATATGTTACATACATACCCTGAAATCTAATATCCCAGTAAATGGATTTTGGATTGAGTTGTATAATTTATATCTAAGTATCTAAAACTAAAATGGGAATGATCATGCCATGCATTATGCACCCAATTTAAAAAAATTAGTATGAATCTTTACTAAACTAAGCAAAAATTGTTAATCTATAACTAAAACTATGCAAACCTAGACTATACCTACTATATTTTTTTGGCTAGTATGAAATTTCTTGAAACTAAGGCTCCTATATAGAAACACCATGTCATAGATAGTATCTATAATGACATTATGTTCCCACTTTGGTCACTAGTATCTAACTATATTGATTTTTATTAAACTAAAACTAGTATCTGTATGATTATTTCCCATTATGTTTTCCTAAAATTAATTTTTATATTTTGTGCTTGTGTGTTAAAAATTGTATTTTGAGTGTATTCAAATAGCCTGATGTTTGTGATAATACTCTATGAATGCCTCCTCATTTTATGGGAATTATTGAACATATGCAATAATTATCCTTAAAATAAAAAGCTCTAAAAGATGTGTGTTAGCTAGAGAATATATGATATATGTGTAATAAACTAATATAATGTGCCTACATATCATCATAATGTAAGATAGTATGAGTTTAAGTTTGTAATGCATGATATATGTTAGCTATATCATTCACAAGGATTTCAATATAGATATAATAATTCATATGAACAAAAACTCCATGTAATAAATAAAGTGTCTACCTAGGGGAATGGGGCATGGTGTCCATTAAGGAAACCAAGGATGAAGGGGAGATAGATGATGTCCTTCATATAATCTAAAACTAGAGGAGATAATAAGTAAGAGACAAGTGTCATGGACATGACACATACACAAAAACATACATATAATAAACTAATATAATGTGCCTACATATCATCATAATGTAAGATAGTATGAGTTTAAGTTTGTAATGCATGATATATGTTAGCTATATCATTCACAAGGATTTCAATATAGATATAATAATTCATATGAACAAAAACTCCATGTAATAAATAAAGTGTCTACCTAGGGGAATGGGGCATGGTGTCCATTAAGGAAACCAAGGATGAAGGGGAGATAGATGATGTCCTTCATATAATCTAAAACTAGAGGAGATAATAAGTAAGAGACAAGTGTCATGGACATGACACATACACAAAAACATACATATAACACACATGAGGCATGCAAAGTAGGAAAAATGGCCACAATATAAGGGACATGGGCACATGTCACTAAATCCAAGAAATTAAAACATACAAGGACATGTTCAAATGTTCACATATGTAAATAACAAACAATTTGGCTTAGATCCACATGGAAGGATATGTTTAAATATCCACATACAAAATCAAGAAGGCACACACAATGACATGAGTACATGTTCAAAGCATACATATAATGAAAGGAAGAGGTGTAAATCCATATAATAATGACATATTTAAATGTCACCAAATAGATGTAAAAGCATAGAGACACAATCAAGTCTAAACTATGGAAGCTAGAAATGAAAGTATGTATGAACATTGGGTAGAAATATGGATACAGGAAAATATGTAAATAATTTAAGTCTAGAGTAGTAGTGGCCAGCAAAAAATTAGTCTAGTGTATAATTATATAATTTGGTAATAAGAACTATGTATAGGATGCCCCTAAATGGGTGAATGTGTCAAATGACAAACCCATGTATCTGTGTATATTATACCAACAGTTATATATTAGTAAATATGGAACTATATTATGGAAAAGATCATGTAAGTATCTACAAATAGTCAAAAAGAATAAGTGAAACATGTATGTATGATAAAAACTGACATACCAAGATAACTAACATATGTATTACCTAGAAAAAATAATAATTGTAAACATAGAGATGAATAAAATATATAATTTTTATTTTCTAAGTAAATATTTGAATTTTTTTATGTTTTGGCATATTATATTGTTTTGGTATTTTTTGGATATAATTTTTGTACAAGTGACATGAAAATGAAACTATATACAAAGACCAAGGTAAGAGTAACTATGTACAAGTAGAGAGGAACATACTAACTGATGACTCTAATGGCAAACTCACTATCAATGTGGCCTATGTTAAATAAAGGAATAGTAATCATGAATGCTATGTGAAAAGGTAACTAAGGTCCAAGAACCTCATGTACTAAGTGATCGATTATTGGCACTACTTGTAGTGTGGTGTTAGGAATATGTGAAGTTGAATAGGGTATTTTGTGCATTATAGGGCTCTTAGGGACCCATTTGGTAGAAGATGCTATAGCTATCACAGGTACCCTATGCTGAGAACCTTGGGAACACAATAATGCTAATATCATAAGGAAATAGTTAATAGGAGGCCCTATATAATCTTTAACATATCTATGATGTAGTGTTCTATCTAATAAGGGTCTCCTTGGAGAGTATGTGTATGTGGTAACACTATATGAGTAGACCTCACATACACTAGTGGCTCAACTAAAATCTATGGTGTACTAATGGGAAATGTGCTTAGAATTGTAATTGGTATCTATGGTGTGACTGCTTGTTGGATAGGTAAATGATATTCATATGAAAGACCCTCAACTGTAACCACCTGATTAGCATGTATATACTTAAGGCATCTATGCACATTAAATAGAATGACTCGTATATTTTTCATCCATAGCCTACTTAATGACATGTCAAATGTACCTACACTAAGTAATATTAAGAATTTAGTGGCCACATGTTTTGGTCCTACATGTAGTGGAAGTACCATCTACCCAATGGAGCTATGAACATGTCTACTAAAACCATGAATAACTATGTTGGTTAGAGAAATATTCTGCTTTTAATAACCCAAATGATGTATAAGTATGATAGTACACATGTTAATAATTGACCCAGTATCAACCATAACACTTTGAATAGGATGATGATCGATGTAGGCTTGTACAAAGAGTGCATATAAATCTAAATAATCATAAAAAATCTATTGCTTTGAGAAAGTGATGAGTTGTTTTTAGTATGATACACACCAATGATATTATGTAGGGGGTGTGCATCCTCTATATTAGTGTGATCTTATGCTTGTGTTACATGTGCATGATATGTATAGTGAACACCTAAATTGCCTCCTACCTCATTAGCTGTATGTTTTGTAAATTCATCCTAAAATATTTTCAATTCCTCAGCTTCCATTTGTTGAAATTTAGGTGCCTCTGTAGGTATGCCCACATCAATGATGTTGGCCTCTATAAAAACCTATATCTTATGTTTCAATTTGATTCATTTTTTTTAGTATGGCTTGGTACCTTGTGATAATCACAAAATGCACTAGAATCATAGTTATTTAGAAGAGGTCATGTTGTATCAACCTATTTAATGGAAGAGAGAGAGATATGAAATTGGTTTCCAACATCTATTATAAAACACATGCTGGTGATTATGGAATGCTAGTGAAAAATATCTATGGAGGAGATTGATGGGTGTCATTATTCCCTTCATTTAATCAACTTTATATTGATGTCATATTTAACCAGGGTTGTGTCTAAAGCTATATGCAATAAGAATAATCATAGTGATATAGTAATTGATTGTAGGTATTTGTATTTTGTTTATTTTTTCTTTGGGGGATTTTTAATGTCTTAAGGACTTATTGGTTAAAACCTTATTGGAATCAAACTATGAAAATCTTCTGGAAGTAAACACCCATTGCAAAAATGAAATAGATTGCTAGAAATAAACACACTTTTGCAAAATAAAATAGATTGCTGGAAATAATTGCAAATAAATGAGAATTTAATCTAAGACACCTACAGGAATAAATCTACAACAAATTTTAACTTTAAGGAGTTGGAAGCATTTATAAATTTAATAGAGTGACCTATTTGCTTTTGCAAAATAAAATATAAATATTGATTAAAAATGAAGATCCTGGTTCTTGGAGTGGGTCCTTACTCCGCCTAGAAACATGATCGAACAATTTAATTCTCTCTGAAAATAGAAATGGTTATTTCATTGATAAAATGTTTTATATTACAAAAATGTACTAATCTATCCTTGTCTCTCTATTCTTCAATTATTTTTTCTATCTTATCCTAAATTCCCAGGTTTGTATATATATATATATATATATATATTCTTGTTGGTATCTTGATGGTTATAACTATTTCATGGATATGATGGAACTGAATCATGCCCAAAATAGATGCTAAATCAAGACGTGGTTGGATGTCCAACTGTGTGATAAATGTCTTAGATATGCAAGTATGGAAATCAGAAGTCTGCTCTTGATTTAATGGGATCATTGGTTTGACAAATCATTGGCTATTTAGAATAGATCATCATCAGTTCCATGTTTAACTATGAAAGTTCTAGAGCTTATTTGCAGGAGTACTAGAGTTAATTCAGATAATTTCAGAGCTAAATATAGAGTTCTGAAACTAAGTCCAAAAATGTGGCTACTTGAAATAGCATGGTGGGGTTCTAGAACTAAGCTGTATTGATTCCAATGATTGTAAAAACATGTAATCTGCTTCATATTTGTTCTTTATCCTAATGATGACCTATTTTATTACAAAAATTGAATTTTCCAACACACTTGTTAGGAATTATAGAGATTTTTAGATGTTATAATCACAATCAATAAAATATGGATATTTACATCCTAACTCATCTCAGATCAAAATAAAAGCTACAAAATTCAATCAAACTTAATAGAAAGAGAGAGTAAGATGAGGTCATTTATTATAAATTTAACAGGAATATCTTGGCCTCGTCATTTCCCCCATACTTACTTGTTTATAAGTCCCTTTACAAACTTCACTCTTCAAATTTAGGATTGTATATCCTGTATTCCATTTGATTGCTCAGATCAAATGGCTAGAATTGAATATCCCAATGCTTTGATTCAGAGGTACTATAACCTGATCCTGCTTCTACTTTTCTTTTCCATTCCTCAAATTGAGTGGGATCTTGAGGTTCTCTATTTTTCCAAGGAGATATGGGGGTGAGAACTAGAGGTGGTCTTGTCTACATTCTTATCGATATGCACAGGGAGTTTAATTGATTTGGGGAATTATTGTGCATAAAGCTTTTGCCCTTTTGAGACTCCAAATCAAATTTGAAGGGGATATTACCTCCCTTCTTTTCAATGCCACCAAGAGAAATTACCATCTTTTCAAACATGCATAATAGATATTATTAAAATTTTCCCTTTCATAAGAGGTGAAGGTATTAATTCTTTTCTACAAGTTAAAAAGATAAGGTCCCTTAAACTTGTCATTAAATGCATGGGATTGGAAATGTGTAGCAAAGGTGAATGGGTTACGATAATGAATTCTCATATAGAGACCAGATGAACTAGCATTTAACAGATGCTCTAACTCCCTCTCCTTCCATGCAATTTGATTTTGAAGAACAAATATGAATGTGTTAAGATAGCTTTCCCCTACATACAAATTGATCATAAAACTTGAATTTCTTTCTAGCATGAAATTATAGAGGTAAAATTCACAAAGAATATTTTTTTGTTCTGTAATGGCTAAGGAGTAGGCAGTCAAGAAATAAGCTTCATCTTTTATTTCATGTGGAAGACCACATGCTATCCTTGTCAATTGCTAGCGAATGAATTGTTCCTCTAAAAACATGATATATGCAGGAGAAGGTCTTCTGCATGCAAGCAATTTCTCACTCATAATGCAAACTATTTGTATTTTCACAAGATATTTATATTTATCATTTTCCTCCTTGTATAATTTCTCTTCCCATTCCTTCCTTGCTTTCTTTTCTTCCTCCATTTTGCTTTTCAAGTCTTTATTGGATGCCTTGATGACACTAAGTTCTCTACATGTATCATCCCATAACTGCTTGGGTAGCAGATAAGTCAATTCAGTCTATACAGAGACTGTTGACATAGCGGGTTGTCTCCTAGAAATTGTACATTTTTCCTCATTCTCCATTAGTTGCCTTTTAATCTCTACTAATTCCTCATTCTTGGCTATGAACTAGTTTGTTAATTCTTCAAGGATATTTTCTTTCTATTCTAATTTGAGTTTGAGGAAGTTCAATTCCTCATCCTTTTCCTTGAGAATGAGCTCTACTCTAGACAAAAATAGAGCTTGTTTAACTTGCTGATTTTGTTCTTTTTTTTAACATTTCTTGGGGAGTTAAGCATTCTTCTTCTACCATAGGGGATTTCCCTTTCCTTCTCCAAGATGCCTATTCATCTTCTGCATGTGATGGTGCTTCTATCTCAACCATTTCTTGGAAAGCTTGCTCCTCAAATCTTTCATCTTTTTTTTCCTTTTCTATTTGGCTTGGTCCGGGAGGAGTCATGGCCATGTTGCCCAAAATATCATCAACTTTAATTTCTAGCTTTTCTTGTTCTTCCATCGCCTCTGGACTTTATTTAATCCTTTTATGATGTCTTCTTCCTTGAGGAGACTCAAAATGTGTAGGCATAGGTCTCCTCTTAGAACTTCTTCTGATGTTCACCTTTTGCTCAGGCCTAGGTGAACCATCACTGTCAGAGATAGGTATTAGTTCTTCTGTAGCTTTTGCAGAAGAATAAATTTCTTGAGAAGGCATAGTAGGGTGTACAATTTTAAATTTTATTCTTTTTGGTATCTCCTCTTACCCTAGTTTTTTTCTTTTTCTTAGCAGTAGTATCAGTTTCCAAATGAACTAAAGGGGCAGGAGGAGTTGCTATTGTTATTTTAGAAATACCAAGGTTCTACACAAATTTGCCAAGAAATTTTTCCCACATTTCTTCCCCATTTTTCTTTGAAATAAAATGGTTCTGGCATACTAAAGGCACTAACCCATGATGTCTGATTGTTCCTACAGCCCAAGAATATCTCTGGGCCATTGTATGGATGGATTCAAAAAGAAACCCTAGAAGGTTTACTATATACTCTATTTTTTTGGTTCCATATCTAAGGTGTATAAGGATTTTTAGGACTTCTTTTCCTACTATCCCAAATTGTCCATCATAGTTTAAATACTTAACTATCCAAAATGCTACTCTATCAAAGGGTTTAGGCAAGCTAGCCCTTTTGACTCCTTTGATGATTTTCTTTATATTGTAAATATATTAAAGTTTTGCTTCCCCCTCTTTCAATAGGGTTTTAGCCAAGTCTTTTAATGTCCCCTTGACAGGGTTTGGGACATGCACTATTTGTATTCTAGACATCTCACTTATTATATTCATAGAAAAAGGAATGAAAACTTTCCTAATCTTTGTCCTTGTTTGCTCTAATTTGATAAAAAATTCTCTTACCAATTCATCATTATATTTGGGAAACTTCCTTAGAAACTCTAGCCATCCTACTTGTTGAAAGATAATTGCTACTTCTTCATCTAAAAAGATCTAGGTATCATTTTCTGGTTTTGACTTCTTTTTGATTCCCATGATTCGTTCTTATTTAATATTACACAAGTTAACTGAAGATTGTTTCTCTTATCAGTAGAACTGATGATTTTGGCTGCAAAACTAGTGATTCAATTGCTGATCTAGAGAATTTAGTTGCAAAATTACTGTACTCAGCTACAAAACTTAGTGATTTTGACTTTGGAACTACTGTACTCAACTACAGAGCTGATGGAGATAATTCACTTTATCTCTTTTGAAATTTTTCTACAGCTGGATTTCACTTTGTTGATTCAATAATAAGAATGATTCTTTATGACTATTTGCCAACTCATTCCATCATCAATATCCTTCTCATGATTTTGCACATTTAACCATGATATACAATAGATGACTCATCATACTAATCTTTCTAAATCAAGTCTAATCACACATGCAAACTTTCCATCTAACCCTTAACAAGTTAAAAAAATAATTACCATCCTTGATGATGTAATCCTTCTATCATGATGGCTCATCATTCCTAAAAATGGTTAGAAATAGTTAGAATTAAAAAAAAAGTTTTATTTGAATTAGCCATTTATTTGAGAAGATCAATCGCCACCACTAGTTTTCAATTGATCTTTGATTTTATTTATTTATTTATTTATTTTTAATTTTTTTAGAGAAGAGAATGCCATTTACTAGTTTTCATCCTCTTCCCCTTATTTTGGATCTTTTCATCTAATTATTTTATCATTTTGGAAGAATGAGGTTCTTTCATATGATGAAATTCTTTGTTTGCTTCAATCTATTTTAAGAATTCGTCCTTAGTAGGAGGCTTCCTATAAAGTTTTAGCTTGTGTCCATTGAACAAGAGTATTCTTCTACTACCATCAATGGAAATTAACTGGATAGAACTTTTGTCAAATATCTTCTCGATCTGATAAGGTCCCAACCATCTAGTTCTTAATTTGCCTTTGAATTATTGGTACTTAGAATCAAACAACAATGCCCAGTCTCCTACTTCGAATTGTCTTTCCTTGATATGTGAATCATGCCATTGCTTCCTTTGACCTTGGATTATCTCTATTTGGTGAAGTGCTTCCATTTTGAATTCATCTAATTCATTGAGTTTAAGGATTCAATCCTTTTGAGATGCATCCAATTCAATTCCCACCTTAGCTGTTGTCCTTAATGTCTATAATTCAAACTCAATAGGCAACAAGGGATTTTTCCCATAGACTAACTTATATGGTGAAAACACTATTTTGGTTTTTCAAGTTGTATTGTAAGCCCAGAAAGCTTCAGGTAGTCTTTTTACCCAATCCCTTCTTTCTTCTTTAACTATTTTAGTGAGGATGGTTTCCAATTCTCTATTTGTTACTTCAACTTGTCCATTTGCTTATGGTTAATAGGGAGATGACTTCCTATGATTGATCTGATAATACATTGTGAAATCCTGGATTGTATTAGACATAAATTATGGTCCCTAGTATAAAACTAAGCTTTTTGGTACTCCAAACTTTACCATAATTCTATGCCAATAGAAATCAACAACTGCTTCTTTAGTGGCATTTGTTAAAGCCTGCACTTCTACCCATTTTGTTACATAATCAGTACACACAAGAATGTGCTCTTTTCCTTATGAAGGAGGATTAAAGAGTCCAACAAAATCCAATCCTCATCTCTCAAATGGTTCAATCACTACTTGAAGTTGTAGAGGCATTTCATTGGTAACAGTTGGTTGTCCCATCCTTTGACAAGGATCACACTGCCTGATATATCTCTTCACATCTTTGTACAGAGATGGCCAATAGTAACCAGTGTCAAGTATCTTGTGAGCTATTCTTTTCATTGAATAGTTTCCTCCACTTGGTTCATCATGACATGCCTGGAGGATGTCATAAAATTTCATCTTCTCTTATACACCTGCATAAAACCAAATCAGGACCACATTTAAATAGCATTCCATTTAACCATTTGAAATGTGCACTGGTTTTGATTAACTTATTTATTTATTTTTTAGTGAAAGGAGGAAACTTCCCTATTGTAAGATAATTTGACATATCAGCAAACCATGGTGTTTAGCTGAAATAATAAACAGTTGTTCATCTAAAAAGTTGTCCTTGACTAGATCCTGCTCCCCTGTAGTGGTCAGTCTTGATAAGAAATTAGTTACCACATTAGATTTGCCTAGATTGTCCATAATGGTAATATCAAATTCTTTTAAAAGTAATAACCATCTAATTATTCTACCTCCAACCATTGGTTTGTTCATTAAATATTTAATTGCTGAGTGATCTATATGTACAAACATTTTATACCCTGTAATGTAATGTCTAAATTTATTGATTGCATAAATCACAGCCAAAAACTCTTTTTCAATGGTAGTGTAATTTCTTTCAGTGGGAGTAAGATTTTTACTAAGGTAGTAAATATCATACATTCTTCTTTATTCATCTTTCTATCCCAAAACTAGACCAATTGAGGTATTTGAGGCATCATTTTGGATGTGAAAAGGTTTCTCCCAATTAGGTCCTTTCAATATTGGGGCAGTACTAATTTATCTTTAATTTCTTCAAAAGCATGTTGACACTATTCATCCCAAATAAATTCATAGTCCTTGGTAACTAACTTGAACATGGGGGCAGAAATTTTATTAAAATCCTTAATAAAGAACCTATAGTATCCAGCATGCTCTAAAAATGACTTGATATCTATGGGGGTTTGAGGAATAGGCAAGTCTGAAATAATCTTGATTTTGTTTTGGTCAACCTGAATTCCTCTTTTTGAAATATGGTGTCCTAATATGATCCCTTCATCAACCATCATCAAACATTTCTCATGACTAAGAGACAAGTGATGTTGTTAACATCTTGTTAATACTCTGTCCAAATTTTTCAAGGCATCATCAAATGTATCTCCATGCACAGTAAAATCATCCATATATACCTCTATACAATCATTTGTTAGGTTTATAAGAATTGCAAATACAAATCTTTGAAAGGTTGCTGGAGCATTACATAGTCCAAATGGAAATACCCTATAATAAAAGGTACCCCATGGACAAGTACATGTAGTTTTGTCCTGATCCTTAGCAACTCTGATTTGATTGTATCCACTAAATCCATCCAAGAAGGAAAAGTAATGTTTACCTAAAAGTTTGTCTAAGACTTGATCTATGAATGGTAAGGTAAAATAATCTCTCAAGGTGGCTTTGTTCAATTTTCTATAGTCAACACAAATTATCCATTTTATGTTTTTTTTAGGGACAATTACAAGAGGAGACACCCACTGGTTATCTGAGATAGGGTAGATAAAACCTACTTGTAATCATTTTTTAATTTCTTGTTTGACTATATCCCTTAAGGTTGGATTAATCCTTCTTTGAGGTTGCCTAATTGGTCTAATGTTTTCAGTATAAATGTGATGGGTGTAGATACTTGGATGAATGCCCTTTATGTCTCTATAGTCCCAAGCAAAAGCTGTAGTATGATCCTTCAAAACATCAAATAGTTTGGCTTCTTCATTATTGTTTAACCAGTTATTAATATTCAAAAAAATTCCTAGTTGAATCTCAACATGTTTGGTTCTAGGATATGATGAATTGATTTGTTGAAAGGGTTCCATTAAGGTGTTTAGTGGACAGGCATGTGGTAACAACATATGATATGTAGCAACATCTCCAAAATTTCCTAGAGGTAGAATGCTGGACAAAGGATAGGAAGAAGAGTTATAATACTTATCTTGTTGTAGGTTGAACTCCTTGTTACTGCTATTTTCTAGAAATTCTTCATCATCTCCTAATATCTGTAAAGCGGAAGCTATAAATCCTTCCTCTCCCCAGGATAAATCTCATTCCTCCAGAGTGAAATTTTCTTTAATTGTAGAGAATTATTGTTGGTGTGGTTCTAGAACTAACTGTGATGGTTTTAGAACAGATTTTGTAGGTTCCAGAACTAATCTTGACTACTCCAAATACAATTCATATTCATTCAATGAAGGATTAACCATTTCTTCAATTTCCCATACATGATCCTATAATGTTATCATATCCAAAGAAGACAAATTTTGCTTATTAATATTAGGATTATCAACCCATTATTTTTCTTGATTATCAATAAAAGGTCGTGCAGAGGGATATAATGAAATTTGCTTAGAATTCTTACCATTAGAAATAGTCATATCTCCTAACCTGCAATCAATCAAGGTAGCAACTATAGCTAACCATGGTCTTCCTAAAATAATGGGATAACCAAGTGTTTTACCTTTTGGCTGTAAGATAAGGAAGTTGACTAGATATTCCCATGATTCTACCATTACTGCCACATATTCAATAATGCCTTCTAGTTTTGCTATAGACTGATCTGCCATCTACAATATGGTGGTAGTAGGTTGTATGCCTATTAATGGTAATGTTTTCAAAGTTTACACTATCATTACATTGATAGCTACTCCTAAATCAATCAAAATGTTATGTATATCCTTATTCCCTATGGAGATAGAAATAACAGGGCTGCCAGGATCTCCATATTGGGAAGTAGGAGTTTGCCTGCTAATAAATCAGCAACCTTCCCATCTCCCTGAATAGTCATAGGGTACTGCTTCTTTCTTCCAAGTTTTTTAAAACATAATAGTTTGATTAGCTTGTTCAACTTTGGGATATCCTTAATTTCTTACAACAATGGTATTTCAATATTCAATCTTCTTAGTTCCTGCACCAATTTAGATTCCTTAATTTTTATGGTGTCTTTTAATCTTTTTGGAAATGGAATCTCATTAGAATTTCCTTCTGGTTCCTTATCTTTTTCTTTTTCATCTTCCTTAGGTGCAATCGAGTGAGGGGTTTTAGCTTCTTCTATCATCTCTATGATTATAATAGGTGGACTACTAACTATTTTTCCAGATCTAGTTTGAATGTTTTTACAATCCATTGTATTTAGATCAACTAATTTTTCTAGTTCTATTTCATATACAGGAGTTATTTGTTTGTTTCTAGGGTTTGCTATTGGTTGTGATGTCATTTATGTTTCGACTATATTTTCAACCTATATATTTGTGTTTGAGATCTCATTATGGCTTATTGGTTCTGATTTGGATATATTTTCCCTTGCACATAATTACTAGGGCCCCATCTAAGTTGTGGCCAAGCATAAGGATTTCCTTGACCATCCCAAGGTTGTTGATGTCCTTGAGTATACCAAGATTGACTTGCCCAATATTGAGGATGCCATGCTAGTTGAGGGGCCCAAGGTGGCTATCCCCAGCTTTATGGTACTGTTTGAGCTACCCATGGCATCATCCAAGGATTAGGAGCTAGTCTTGGCATAAATTATCCTTGGCTAGGTTGTCTCTAAACAAAATTCAATTCTTCTATGGTGGATGATGTACTGGTTTATTTGAGCTAATTTTTTTATAAATGGAAGAAGATAAAAATCATGAGTATCATGTTCTTTAGATTCATAGACAAGACATACTTCTATTTTATCCAAAGGACATTCCCTTATTGCATGCTTCTCCCTGCATCTAGGACAATACATGGCTAATGGTTCAATTTGGGAATTTGCTTTAGCTTGTAATCCATTCATGGTGGAGGTTAATTGAACTGATATATCTATTTTAAAGTTTTCCAATTCATCCATCAGTTTGTACATATTTATATTCAAATTTTTAACTATTTTTTATTTTTTAGGTCCACCCCTTGTCCTTGAATAGTTTCTACAAATTTCTATGATTTCATCTACTTTTAATTGAGTAATGTTTCCACCGCCAATTAAATCAAGTGTTTCCCTAGATTAATCATCTAAAACTTTGAGAAAAATGGTTTTAATTAAATCTTCTTGAAGTACAAATCTACATATTTTACTCACAAAGAGGAATCTATCCAAATAATCTTACATATTTTCATCTTCTTCCTATTTGATTTTGAAAAATTCTTCCTTTTGATTTCTTCCTCTACAATAATCTTGATATTTGTCTAGGAAGACAGTTTTCATTTGTTCCAAATTGGTAATAGAATTAGATGTTAATCCCATAAACCACCTCATTGTTGCATCCTTTATAGTAGATGGAAACAACTTGAGTTTTTGATTATCTATCTTGTAATCATGTCTAACATAATACTTTAAACTCAAATAGAAATTGGTCAAGATCCTTAGATGACATTCCTCTAAAGGTGGGCATGTGTGTAGGTGAGATGTTCTTCATAGTGGTTTCATCATATTCTATCTGAATGGGTTAGGTAAAGGCTCTTTTAGGTTCTCTTCCAGTTTCTCATGCCATCTCTCTAGTATGTTCTAGTCCCTTCTCCTAGTCAATGTGGTATGTGGTCTGCTTTGGGGATGGTAAAAATTTAGGAGTAGGAGGTTGACTACTCAATTGAGAATCAAAAATTTCCCTCGATGGATCTTGAGAAATAATCCTCCTCCCTAAGGTTCTACTTGGTTTTGGTGACTGATACAAAAATTCCAAAGATGGCAATTTTGCTTCTTGTCTTGTAGGAGATAATGGTGCCTCTAATTCTTGCTCAACATCCTTATTTAAACTAGAGGATGATAGAAATTCTTGTTTAGATATTATGGGGAGAAATATACCCTTGGAGTCTCGTGGTCTACTCATAAATTTTGTGATAACTGTTAGAGAATTTTTTTGTAACTACTAAATGAATGATTGTTTCTCTTGTTGACACCTAATTAGAAAATTCCAACTAGTGATTCCTTGGCAATGGGGCCAAAAATGATGGGTCTCATTATTCCCTTCATTTAATCAACTTTCTATTGATGTCATATTTAACCAGGGTTTTGTCTAAAGCTATATGTAATAAGAATAATCATAGTGATTTAGTAATTCATTGTAGGTATTTCTATTTTGTTTCTTTTTGCTTTGGAGGATTTTTAATTTCTTAAGGACTTCTTGGTTAAAACCTTATTGGAATCAAACAAAGAAAATATTGTAGAAGTAAACACACATTGCAGAAATGAAATAGATTTCTTGAAATAAACACACTTTTGCAAAATGAAATAGATTGCTGGAAATAAACACACTTTTATAGAATGAAATAGATTGTTGGAAATAAACACACTTTTGCAAACTGAAATAGATTGCTAGAAATAATTGCAAAGAAATGAGAATTTAATCTAAGACACCTATAGGAACAAATATACAACAAATTTTAACTTTAAGGAGTTGGAAGCATTTATAAATTTAATAGAGTTACCTATTTTCTTTTGCGAAATAAAATATTAATATTGACTAAAAATGAAGATCCTGGTTCTTGGAGGAGTGGGTCTTTGCTCTGCCTAGAAATAGGATTGAATAGTTTAATTCTCTCTCAAAATAGAAATGTCTATTTCATTGATAAAATGTTCTGTATTACAAAAATGTACTAATCTATCCTTATCTCTCTATTCTTCAATTATTTTTTCTATCTTGTCCTAAATTCCTAGGTCTGTATATATATATATATATATATATATATATATATATATATATATATATATATTCTTCTTGTTAGTATCTTGATGGTTGTAACTATTTGATGGATATGATGGAACTGAATCATACTGAGAATAGATGCTAAATCAACACGTGGTTGGATGTCCAACTGTGTGATAAATGTCTTGGATATGCAAGTATGGAAATTGAAAGTCTGCTCCTAATTTAATGGGATCATTGGTTTGACAGATCGCTGGCCATTTGGAATAAATCATCATCAGTTCCACGTTTAATTATGAAAGTTTTGGAGCTTATCTACAGGAGTACTAAAGTTAATTCAGATAATTCTGAAGCTAAATATAGAGTTTTGGAACTAAGTCTAAAATTATGGCTACTTGAAATAGCATGGTGGGGTTCTAGAACTAAGCTGTATTGATTCCAATGCTTGTAAAAACATGCAATCTGCTTCATATTTGTTCTTCAGCTTGATATTGACATGTTTTATTACAAAACTTGAATTTTCCAACACATTAGTTTGGAATTATAGAGTTTTAAAAATGTTAGAATCACAATCAACAAAAGATGGATAATTGCATCCTAACTCATCTAAAATCAAAATAAAAGTTACAAAATACAATCAAACTTAATAGAAAGAAAGAGTAAGATGAAATCATTTATTATACATTTAATGGTCATATCCTGGCCTCATCAAAGATGATAAAACCAAGTGAGGAGGTGTTTTTGAAGCTATGTTAATTATGGCCTTTTGATCACTCTTGTTGCCAACAGACCTTACTTTGTATGAAGGCATATTATAACTCTTAGTAATTGAATCTAATCTACTTGTGTATTTTAATTTTCCCATAGAGATAAGCATGACTTCCCTTTATTTCACTATGTGGCATAAATCTATAAATGTTGGAAACTTCTTAAAGAAGATAGCTTCATGCAATATTGGTAGTATACTCTATTTGAATATGTCTTGGAGCTATCTATCTACCATGGGGGTGGTCATATTTACCAATATAATTTTGTGTCATAAGTCATATTCTACAATAGGATCATTATAATTTTTTCTTAAGTTATGTGACTTGATCATATGAGATCTTATCACTAACATTGATTGAAAAGTGTACCAAAAAGATATCTGCTACTGGATTTAATGTGGTGATGGATTGATTTTTAAGATCATATAACAAAAATAAGACATATTCCTTTAAGCTATGTGGTAATAACTTAATAAGGAGCCAATCATTGGACATGTAGTTCAAACATTATACATGTAAATCTCATTGATGGTGCTCTGATTCACCCTTGCCAACATACAAAGTAAGTTTAGGTGCCACAAATCTAGATGGAAAAAGAGTTGCCACTATGTCCTATGCCAAATATGTATGTAAAAGAACATGAGAATCCAAGGAATGTGATGGCCTAATAGTACCCTACTCAAGATGTAACACCTTAGCCTATAGAGAATGAATATCATGCATAAGGGATTGTACATCTAGATAGAAGGAATTAGCCATAAGAGGTGTTTACATTATTGAAGGTTGTCAAGTTAAAAATAGGTTTTTATACAAGTTGAGTTAACCCCAAAGTAGGTTTAACAATATTAATATCTAGGGGAGTAGAAGATTGACCATTATTAGATTTGTTCTTCATCTCTATTATGGATTGTATACATTGTGCATGATCATGGGCTTATTTCCAAAGTCTATCTCTAAAACTCTATAAAATATCATCCTTATTGACTATAAGATTTTAAATGTTAAGTGGGATAAGAGTATCCTAATTCCCATCTTGTGTATCATTTTGATCTTGATCATATTAATCATCTTCTAATGAATTATCATTAAAGTCCACATAATTAGGGTGTGAAGGATCAATGATGGGAGTTGTAATTGGTACTTTATCCATGGTATAAACATGAATATAATGAATCTAGGTATGCTCAATAGGATTTTTTCTAAGCCTAAAACCTCTTCTTAAGGGAAGAGAGAATATTTTTTAGATGGCATATAACAAACAAAGTGAAATAGGGATATTAAAATAGAATGTATGAAATATAAAAATACTAACCTAACCAATGGAAATAGGAAAACTAAGGATACAAACCCTAATAGCATCTAGGGTTAGGGTTTGAGTAGTATTCAAAATAAGTTGGGTTCACCTAATAATTTAACTTTTTAGGGTTATGAAGATTAATCCTTAGATTTTTAAAGGGTATGAGTATAGTAAATCAGAGTAGAAATATGAAATAAATACAACTACTAATTTGTAATAGAATTAACCTAGTTTGAAATTTATAAAAATAATAATAAATGATGTAAATAAGTACTTAGTTAGAAATTAACTATGATGAGAGATCTAAAGGCTAAAAACTAGGACATGGGTTGATTTGAGTGTCACATATAGGATCCAGGTGTCAAAACCCTTGTTGGATATTTTCAACCTAATTAGAATATATAATAAATGGTGTTTGTTTCTTCTTTTTGGTGTTAGTGTCCTTTGTGTATAACTATTCCAAGATTTGGGTTCCACCTATGTCTGAGTTTGCCAAGCCTATTCATATATACATGAGCTCTGATTCCCTATCGATGACCTTTTTTGACTAATTTTGTAAGTAAACCCTAAACCTCCAAGTTGTTATGGAATGCGATTTTCACAAGTATAAAAGTGTGATATTAATTGGGTAGGTTGGACATCCTCAATAACCTATTGTGATGAGATTTGCATACATACCCATACTCTAAGGAGGGATCAAGCCTGATGTAGTTTTCCCCACCTAAGTACTAATGAAAGTGCAAGTGAAGATAGTATGAATGTTAACTTGAGTTATTTAGGTGTGCTTGAGATTGGAAATATGAGTAATCTAATCTTGTAAATGTTGTAGATGGCTTATATTCAGAAGTAGGTTAGAATAGGGATCAACAACCTTGATTATGTACAACTTATTCTAAGTTAATTTGTGTTAATACATCTTATTTCCATCTAGTGGATAATGGGATAAAATTCATGTATATATAATATTATAATTATTGAATATATCTTAAAAGAGGTATAATCTAACCTTAGGTGTTTTTTTATTTGAAAATATATTCATTGATAGCCAAAGGAATGAAAAGGAAAATATCACCCAAACTAGGACATTAGCACAATTGGTGCTACTATACAAATTATGGAGCTAGTTTCAAGGTGACAAAAATTAAGGCATTAAGGGTGAGGATGATAAATTGAGAGTATAAGACTACTTTAAGGATGCATTAGGGCCCACATGAAGGCTGGATAAGTCTCTAAATAGGCCTTAAGATAGGTCTAGGGATAAGTTAGGGATGGGTGGTCTCAAGTAAAACTCTTATCACTCAAGTGTAATTTTTATATGATTAAAATATGTTTGTTGAAGAGAATATCAAATTTAAACCAAAAAATTCAAAGATTCATGATGTTTTCAAGGCCTATAGCTTTAAACATGAGGTTTTTATAATCTTTTACATGTTTCTTCAAAGTTGCAAGGAGGAAAAGTCATGACATTGGAGGGCTTATGGTATTAGTATCATATGTAGGTTTTAAAATGAAGAGGAGATTCAATCATGAAGGAAATGATAGGTTTTGGGTGGAATCACATGAATACAAGCCATAAATAAAGTTTTCATAAAGTTTCTAGTATGGAAAATGGCATGTTTTGGTCTTAAAGGCACAAGTTTAATAGTTGTAAAGGATATCTATGCATGGTAACAAGATCCAATACTTTATTAAAACACCTATAACATGTATCAAACCCTCCTTGATGCCTTAACATGAAAATCAAGGTATTAAAGCTTCCACATATGAAGGTTTTCATGAAATTATATGGTTTTGTGAGGTCTTATCAAGAGTTACAAAGCTTATAGTGGTATTAAATAAAAAATTAAGGTAAAATGGGGTTCCTAACATCATTATCCAACCCTCATATTACTTTAAATAATAAAAATATGTTCACAGACCTCCTAACAAGGAAACATTGATCTAAAATGTCACTTGTAGGCACCTACAAGTAGTTTTCAAAGACGTGTCATATTTGATGACCTTTTGCATCGATTGGTAAAACTATTGGAGAGAATGAGATAGGTATATAAGGATCATTTATAAGTGTTTTCAGGCATCAATAAGGGAATAAGCATATGAACAATCATTAAGAAGCCCAAAACTACCTACAAGTAGCTCAAATAAGGCACAATTAAGAGTTTGAATACATTCCTCCAAGTGCATGTAAAATATTAGAACATGCATGAGGTTAGGAGGTAAATTATATACCATCTCAAGTCATTAAAATATATTGATAATCCTTGAATCACGTTAGTTGGTTAAAGAGATGGTAGAAGACTCTTAATCCCTATTAAACCCTATAACACTTGAATCCATTTTCTGATGTTTAGAGCATGCTTAATTGGAATTTATGGTGATAAAAAGACACACACACACACACACACACACACACACACACACACACACACACACACACACACACACACACACACACACACACACACACACACAGACACACACACACACACACACACACACACACACACACACACACACACACACACACACACACACACACACACACACACACATGGTTTAAACATCCTCTAAGGACCACATAGATAGAGTGTGCAAGTTGCAAACCCAAGAAAACCATCATTAGAGTTTTAATGAGAGGTTCAAGCTTTTAAATGACCTACATAGGTCTAAAACCAAAGAATTAGGTTTTAACATGTTTAGAGATGTTTATCTCATAATTAAGGATCCACAAGCAATCCAAAAAATTCTCCCATTACATCCACTACTCTCCAATCAAGATGAATGCCCATGGGAACCATTAGTAGTCATTACCAAGAAGGTTTTGATCTTGAAAAAAATCATGTTGGTTCCAACAAGGATATTGGGATCTATATGCACTAAAGGTTGTTATAAATATTTAAATGAAGTTAAGTATAAAAATCACATACACATGCTTATAAGATATTATTATATAAGGTTAAGGTTACAAACATGAAGTATGTAGAACAAGTAACTAGATTCAAGTTCTCACAAACATGCATACACATGCTTATATGGTTCTAGGAAGCCCAAAATATTGATTGCACATTGAGGTTACAAGATTGACAAGAAGGAAATGGTGATAGTGGTGAATTCTCTACCTAAATCATGTTTAAGGTAAGCAAGGTTATTGAATTAATTAAGAGTAGTTGTCAAAATTGCCTGAAGATTCAATTTTGAATAAATACCCTCTATATACATGTAGGTATTGAAGGATATATCTATATATTTCTAGGATACCTCCATTTCAATTGAATGATTTTACATATCTTAAATTATCCTCCAAATCCATGATGCCAAGCCTATGCAAAACCATTTAAGTGTCATGTAGAATGCATGCTTGCAAACATTCAATCAAATCTCATGAAATATTATGATTTTAATGGAGAAAGAACATGCATTTAATCATTATTCAAAATTTATAATACTTTAAAGATCACGTATGGGACTATCTATTAGACATCATAAATGATAAAGAAGGGATGAAAGATCTGGTGATGAAGATTGTAGACAAGTTTTGAGAAATGATCACTAGATGATCTAATTTTAGAGGGTTGTCATTAAGTCACAAGTGTTCAATAGGTTAAAATGCATCTATTTTAAGTTGTGGTGATGTTCCTATTATTTATATTGCTAGCATGGTTCTCAAGCTTTAATTAGCCTACATATAGGTTTTCAAATCAGATGAAGAGGTTTCAAACTTTTTAAAGGTCCTCATAGGTATATGGATAGTCTTAATGAGACCACAGGCCTGTATAATGCTTGCTAGTCCTAAGAGTAAGGTCATGTTCTAATGGGTTTTGAGCCTTTAACAAGGATTGAAGGACTCTTGATGTGCTAAGTTACAGGCCTAGATGGCCAAGATGATTTGAAACATGAAGTTGTAAGAATATTTAATGGGACTTACTAGTAAATCATATGGTCAAAATGATTCATGAAAATTTTTAGGCCTCTCAAACTCACCTAAAATCATGTCACAATAGGAGCTCAAACACTTCAATGAGGTTGTAGTTGATTATTCAAATCAAACACCTCAAGTTTACAAGCCCATCTAATGTCTTAAAAAATGAAGTATTGTTAAATCTTTTAACTTATCTTTAAGATTTATCAAGGTTTTGAGAGTCTAAATGTAGGCAAATAAACACCTTAAAGCATTTTTATTTTCTTCAATGATCTTGTGATGAACTTGCATGCTTGTAGACCTCCTCATATTTTTGAAAGCCTTGTCAATACTAAATGTTTATATAGGATTAAAAATTGTAGGATGGTGTGGGAGTAGATCTCTTAAAGGTATAAAACATTATAAATGAACCTATAGACTTAAAAAATGAGGATTATCATGGTTTTCATGACTAAGAAAAGAGTGAATACATAGTAATGGTCAAAGTTGTAGATGTAGAGACAAAGATTCTAGGCATGATTATGATAATTGTAGGTGATAGGCATGACCAAAGAGCTTATTCAAGATGGTTATTAGTTAGTGGCAAGTTGTAGGTAGACCTTAGATTAATGTTCAAGATATCAAGGAGGGTATTAAGATTTAGAAGGCTTCTATTGTTGTTGGTTCACAAAATCTTATTCCTCAAATATAAAATGCCATGATAAGGAGATCTTAGAAAAAGAAACCTATCATGAAAGAAGAAGCATTGAGGATATTATAAGGAATGGATAAGAACTTATGTGGTCTCCAAGGATTGCTAACATCATGGTCTCAAGGTGGGAGACCTACAAATTGTTTTTCAAGGTAGATTTAACATGTTCTTCACATGTCAATAGAATTAGGATATCTTGAGAGCAAGGTTATACATAAAGGAATTTAATTTACATTTAGGAATCCTATAAGCCAAGGGATATATGAGATTTGTGACCCTATAAAGAAAGTTCTATGTTTTTAAGGAGGGAGGAGGCAAAATGGGAGCTTAAAATCACGGAGATACAGGTTTCATAACTCCTTCAATAGATCTCATAATTAGATGTGGTGATGATCTAAGATTATAAGCCTCTCCAAAAGAAATTCAAATATGATACAAGGTTGGTTTCAATAATTTCAAGTGATCCAAACACATATCAAATATCATATCAATAAAATGTTGTATGAATGTCAATGATCAAGGTAAAGACCTTAATTCCATGCTTCTTCACTATTTAAAACACTACTAGGGGTGGAGAGTAATGGTCATTAAGAAAATTTTGAGGACATGAAGTATTAGAAACTAGTCCTAAAAGTGTGTGACTCCCTCCAAGAGGTTTTAATCAAGGCAAGTTAACACCCAAGTATCCCAATTGTGTAGGAGGATACCTTCTCAAGTCAAACATTCAACATGGACAAGAGGTGTAAATAGGTGAGTTAAGGCCACCAATACAAGGGGAGTCATGATTTATAAGGGTGGAGTATCCATTTGATGAAATAATGCATGTTATAGCACTTTTAAAGACAAAAATGGTAAGGATAAGTTATCCTTCCCCACTACCATACCAACTTTCATTAAGAGACCATCAAATTGGCAAGCTTAGTGCATTGATGAGAGGTGAATGATCCTATTATAATTATTTTATCTATTTAATAGGATAATTTATGATGTAAAAAATAAATTTATGTAGTTTGGTAATTCTTTTTCTCCTCTCTTATCTCATATTTCTTATAAAAAGCACTAGAAATGCCTTATTTTTTGAATCCCTTTGCTGGGTATAGTAAAATCCTACTTCTATAGAGACTTGTAATGCTAGATCAAGGCATTTAAATTGAATAAATACTAAAATTTTAAATTAACTAAGCTTGTACCTTGTTTGATTTTATTGTTTTGTTAATCTACACTTTTGGTAGAGAGTGTTCTCCCTTGTGTATGTCTATTTCTGTTCACCTTGGTTCAAGAAGCCATGGCCTTTTTAGGTCATATGATATATTAAAATAGGTTATATAAGTGATTAATTGTGCAATTTTAGTGATTGCATCCTGTGTAAGACATTTTAATTATCCCTTTTAGTTCTATCATAGGCCACCATCCCCATATAAAACACTTATACTTGAGAAACTTGATTTAGAGATTATGTAGGATAGAATTCAATCTTTATTAATTTTATTGTGTTATTTTAGATAGGTAGAGGAGACCATAAAATATTATTGCATCACCTCATTTTAAATTTTTTAGCTTCTCTCTCGATTTTCATGAATAAAGTCCTATCATAACTTAGATAGGATTTTTTAGTGTAGGTTTTAGGGAAGCAACCTGATCTTATATTAGGTGCACTATGGTATGAGAAGGAGATGGAATTGTTTGGAGATTCATTCTTATCATAGGTTACCCACACCTAGGAGTGTTTCCATTATGTCGATTGAAATAGGTCTTAGGACTTGATAAGGTGTATTTCAATGTGAAAAATTTAAGTTTCCCACCATTTGATTCATCTAGAATCCCCACGAGAGCGAGTCACAATATTTCAAATTCTAAAAATATGTTTTTTAGTAAAGGAGTGATAAAAATGATTAGTATTAAGGTAAAACTATGTTTTGGTAACTCGTAGAGTGGGAGAAAGACTTTTAATTTTAAACTTAATGGGGAGGTAGTCTAAAAATTGAGTGTCCAGGATGATAACTACATGGTGGTCAAATTTATCAATAAATAAAAATATGTTGTTCTTTGTTAGCATGTCTATATAAAGACTTTTGGTGACACATTTATGCTTTACTAAATATTGAACCACGTGAGCCATGAAAAGATGGAAGGAAGGTGGAAATGGCAGTTGGGGTCAAAAAGTGTGACTTTATTATGCATTCAAAACCATTCCTCTCTTTTTCTAGTGCACCAACACATTTGGAGTAATCCATCCTTGTATTTTAAAGATTCAATCATGTTTAAATATCCACTTAGAATCTATTTATGCATCATGGAGAGAGTTAACTAACCACCACCAAAATGCTACCCTTTCTAATGCATCATTAGAAGCATAAACATTGGATATACTAAGAGAGTGTCCATTAAAGTTAAATAGGGTCCACACAAATAGATGACTGGGATATAAATATCAAATTATAATATGATGTAAAATATCATGTGTAATTAAAGTGATAACTCCCCCATGTCCCATCTTATGTTCAAACATTTGACAAGATGTACTTGAAAAAATCACTTTAAAGGTAGAGGTGAGAGAGAAAGAAAAAAATATTTATTGTAGTAAAAAATTAATTTTCATATTTATAAAAAATCAAGATGTATCTTAAAAATATACTTATGGGTTATGTAAATAAGGCCTTGAACATTCCATGTTTATAAAATAATTGATTGACCTTAGTTAATATGGTGTCTTCTTGATAAATTTTAGTTAAAACATTAAAAATATTTTCTAGGTTAGATTTATGATTACCCTTCATGGAATTTAATTATTGAAAGTCTTTACAGTTATCTTGAAAAAACTCACCATGTTTTTGAGGTCAAAAAGGATTGCACTTGTAGCAGTCTACTTCCTTGTGATTAGACATAACTAAATTTCTAGTTGCACCTAAATCATTCTCCTATAAATGGGGATGTGATTGTTGGGAAGCCATCAATTAGATTTGAGAAATTAAAAACATGATCACATATTGAGGATTGTAGACTATTAATTGCATCACTTTCTATGTAGTGTAAATTTGTTTATTTTTTACTACAAGAGAATATCCAAAGGTTTTATACATATTGGTTAGGGCTTTTACTAATGAGTGTGATTGTTGATTATTTTTCTTGATAGAAATGATAATCTATCAATTAGTATATGCTTTTTCCTAATAACACGGGAGATATTTTTAGGGTTTTGATGGCCATGCACTTGGCCATTGGTGGGCACTTCAATATTTTTTTGTTTTATTTCCTTACAAGGGAAGCAATTGTTGGGAAGATTGATTTAAGTCACACACTACGTGATACTATTGTCACCAACTTGGATGTCAATATTTTTATTGAGATCTTTCAAAATATCTACTTCAATGAAAATGTGTTTTTGAGGTCAATCCACATATTAATTTTATAGTTCAATCCCTATTAGACTCCTTGAGGGTTTGATCAATTGATATACAAAACTCCATAGGTGTGAGGGAAGCCCTAGGAACTCAACCCAATTTTTTAATATTATCATGGTTGAAGATCTAAAAGTATTATGTCTTACCAAATAACACAACCAAAGTGTTTTAAATAAACCAAGGCCCATGACAAAATATAGAGAAATAATGGTCAATGTTATTTACTTAAACAAAAATAAACCCTTTGTAACATTTTGAATGCATTCAAGTTTAATACCTTGAGGATCCATAAAAGTATTATCAACCTAGGATTTTAGGGTGATTTTGGTAGGGGTATGACACATAAAGTAAGCTATAAGATTAAATTTCTCCAAATAATTTACTATTTTGTGAAATTTAGAGTAGTCCAAAAAACATTAAGAAGGATATTAGGGATATAATCAGTACATTATGGAAGACCTTGGGGACACATTTATCCACTTACTTTGGCATAATTATTCTTCATAGCTCTATTATAATATACAAAAAATATTATAGGGCCCAATGAGGAAGACATTTAAAGGAATGATATGCTACCTAAAGGGTAGTGATGGGTTGGGTGTAACATAATTAATGCACATTATTTTCAAAATAAATACCCTTTCTATCAAAATCTAAAATTAATTGTTTATTAACTCTAGGGTGAATACACAAATTTGGGTTTTAAAAAAGGCACCATTTATATGTAAAATTTTTATTCCTTTCAAAGGTGATCACTCCTTTTAAAATTTCACATGTTTACAAAAAATCCAATCCAAATAATAAATGTGTTAGTAATGTCCCTCAAGGTCATACAACATGTATGGGAAAAAGGGTTTATGACCATTATAAACCCAAAAAAATGGCTCAAAAGGCAAACTTACATGATTTTATCTCATCTCACATTGTTTGCCTATGTTTGAGGATAGGAAAATAGAGGGTCATGTGTGTTATTATTTTCCAAACATCCCTACCAATATTCCATGATTGCATCATGGTTACAAGTTTTTTCATGGCATGCTTAGGGTTAGTAATGATATTTTTCATTATGAATTTTTTATAATAATCACAAGGTAAAGAAGTCATTCAAATTAAAATTAAATTTCTCTCATGAAAGCCTTAAACCACCTAAAAAAGGTTTATTTTAAAACTTTTACATTATTGATTTGATGGACCCATTTTCTGAAGAAAAATTCCAATAAAACCCTAAAAAAAACACCCAACATTTTAACTTTATATAAGAATAAGCAAAATTATATCGAAAATATAATTAAAATTGGAAATAATTAGAAATTATCATTAATTGTTTGTGTGACTCTTAAAAAAAGATTTCATGCAATTCACATGATAATAGATTGGAGGCCATTTATAATGATGTGTAAAATTTCACTTCCCAAATCGATGTAATGCTATATCAAAGAGAGGTATTGAAACATTGTTATTTTGATAAATTTTCATATGAGGATATTAAAAATTATAATATAAAAAGGAATAATTATGAACTTTGTTTAATAGTATTGGAACCACCAAAACCACCACAAATGATTCACAAACATATTATGATTGATTGGTGTGTGTGTGTGTGTGTGTGTGTGTGTGTGTGTGTGTGTGTGTGTGTGTGTGTGTGTGTGTATAATAAAACTTTGTGATAGGTTGTGTATGGTGTTTGACAAGCCTATATGCAACTAATAATGATTTTTCATTTTGTTTCTTTTGAAATAAATTATTATGAGTTTTTTCTAAAAAAAGTATCAAACTATTTTTGACATGAAATCAAGGGAGGTGGGTCCTAATTTAATAGACATGGTTCTAAGTGGGACCAAAAATACCAAAATTGCCCACAAAGAAATATAAGGACAATAACACATAATTCCACCCCTAATATATTCTATCATAGTACATATACATACAAAAATTGAGGTAGTTATTAGTCTCACACATTGAGAGGATCCTTACTAAACAAGATATAAGATAATTACAAATACATGAAATAAACAATGAAAATTAGCAATATATTAACTCAAATAAGCAAAATTGAATTATAATGGCTGAATTTTAGAATCACTGGCCTCTTTGAGAGGACAACCTCCTTTGAACAAGATCAATACAATAATTTTGTGGATGCCTTCATTAGACTCAAAAATTACTTTTATACTAAGTCTAATCAAAGCAACTAATACTTCCCATGAATGTGAGATAAAACAAACTACTCATAGGATGAACTTATAAAGCATATGCATCCATAGTAATTATTATACTAACAAAGTAAAGAGAAGGGGTATCATGGGTTACTACCATCCCCTTCATCTTATAAAAATCTTTATCCTCAAAGATTTAGAAATGGGAATTGGTGCTAAATCTAAAATAGTGGTTCCCATGTGCATCCTCTAGTTACATTACATGCCAATTGAATTTAAAACCTTTGTGATGGAGTGGGAGTGAATTTTTCATGTGTGACTATCTAGGATTGCCTCTAACTCAAGAAGGATCGATCACTCATTATCAAGCTTTTGCTAAAATAGTCTGTACTCTACTATTTATGCCAAGAACTTTATTTAGATAAGAGACATGAAATACTAGGTAAATTTGAGAAGAAGGTGGGAGCTCTAACTTATAAGCAATGGACACAATATTATTTAGAACCTTATAGGGCCCATAAAACTTGGGAGCTAGCTTATGATGCCCTTTGAGTTTTAGGGAGGATTATTTGTATGGCTACATATGAAGAAAAACCATAATCACTAACTTGGAAAGTGTGCTCAAAATGGTGCTGGTCAACTTGTTATTTCATTTGATTTTGTGCCATATGAAGATTTTCCCAAAAGGTGTTGAGAATGTGATCTCAATTTCAAAGAATCATGTTAACCAATTGAACTAATGAAGTATTGGGGGTGTACAAAACGAACACTAGTAGTGCTTGACCATAGACTGATTCATATGTAGTAATTTTATTTGAGGTGTGGTAGGAGGCATTGTACCACCATTCGATAAGGGGAAACCACTTTTCCCAATAATGTTTTTGTTTTAAGGTGAAGAAACAAAGGAAAGCTTACAATCATTTGTTTATAATTATAGTTTGACCATCTATTTGTGGATGATACCCAAAACTCATCTTTAGTTGCATGTTGGTGAAACAAAATTGTTTTATCCAAAAATGGTTGGTGAAGGTTACATCATGATCTGAGATAATGGATGAAGGAATGACATGAAGAGGAAAAATCTGGTCAAAAACTTTTTGTGTAATTATGGAGGTAGTAAAGGGGGTGGCTAAGGGAACAAAAATGACTATATTTGAAGAGGCGATCAACCACAACCAAGATCACTATTTTTCCTCCAGATTTATGGAGCCCCTTAATAAAATCCATAGAAATATCTATCCAAATCTTGGTAGGGATGAGAAAGGGTCAAAGCAACCCAGGGATGAGAGTGGTTTCACCCTTATTATGTTGGCATGTATCACATTCAACCACCATCTATTGAATTACCTTTTTTATTCCCTTCTAAAAGAAGTTACATCATGCCCACTCATAAGTTTTGAGAAACTTTTAGTGTCCTATGGATGGAGAAGCATGGAGTTCATAGAATATATCTTGCTAAAGATCTATGTTATTGGGAAGCATTAGATGACCCTTGTATCAAAGATAAGCACCATCCTAAGAATAATGTGGTATGGTAGAGTGGTTAGTGGGCAACTGTTGAATGATTTGAGATAATGAGGAGTTAATGACATACCCATGCTATAAATTGTCTAACAAATTTAGATTTGGCATGGAAATAGTTAAAGGGGAAGCTTGGTCTACAAATGTGTGAGATAGAGCATCAAACATAATATTATCCTTACCCTTCTTGTAAGTGATATCATAGTCATAACCCATGAGTTTAATGAACCATTTATATTGTGATGGGGTAGAGACTCATTGTTCCAAGAAATATTTTTAGACTCTAGTGATTATTTTTGATGTAAAAATGATTCCCCATTAGATATGGTCACCATTTTTGTACTACATACAAAATGGCCATCATTTCTTTCTCATAAGTAGAGAATGCTAAAATCTTCCAAGAAATGGATTTATTGGTGAACGTAATAGGGAATCCTTCTTGGAGGAGGAAAAACACCAAGTCCATTACCACAAACAACACTCTTGATAGTGAATGTCTTGGAAAATATGGCATAGCTAGAAGAGGTGTAGTACACAACTTATTTCAATTCTTCAAATGCACTCTTAATAGTTTGTCTAGGTAAAAACATCCTTTTTCAACATATCTATCAGTGGAGCTATAATGTTCCCATAATCATTGATAAAATTATGTTAGAATTAAGTCAGTCCTAAAAGACCATGGAGGCTCTTGAGTATCTAAGGATGAGGTATTTTGTCATGACAACTATTTTTTTAGGATCCACCTAAACCCCTTGGGCTGAAACAATATGCACAAAATAGTCCACTTTGTCTTATCCATAAGTGAATTTGGAGTATTTTTCATAGAGATGATGGTCAGAG